>ML682088.1:644895-707082 GCA_007922195.1 Podocnemis expansa
GCCCCCGACCCACTGGTGGGGTTTGGAGGCAGCTCGGGTGGCTGGCTCCAGCGCCCCGCAGCCACTCACCCCCCACCCGCCGGGGGCTGCAGCCCCCTTTCCGGGGCTGAGGGACAGCCCTCAGCACCCTGGCCAAGGTCCTGAGGGTTCCCTGGCCAGGGTGCTGAGGATCCAGTGTTGTTTCGGAACACAAGGGCTTTCCTTTGTTTCAAAACAACTGTGCGTCGTGTGAACAGCTGAAACCTTATTTCGAAACAACCTCTGTTGTTTCGAAATAAGGAGGCTGTGTGAACACAGCCAAAGAGACACTTGGAGGGATCTGAGGCTTTTTGCCTAGG
The DNA here is from genome assembly GCA_007922195.1 of Podocnemis expansa. Lineage (NCBI taxonomy): Eukaryota > Metazoa > Chordata > Testudines > Podocnemididae > Podocnemis > Podocnemis expansa. The sequence goes on from ML682088.1 coordinate 645,234, forward strand.
AATCTTCATCTTGAACCAACTTAAAGCAAGATCTGGATCCTGCCTGGTCTCAGGCAGAAACTGGCTGTACAAACATCTGACAGCCAAACACCTTGAGCATAAACTTGGACTATGAGGTCAGTTTAGATAGAGATATTAGGATAGTATGCGTGTTTTACCTTTGATTTTCTTGTGGTCACTCCTGACTCATTTATATTTCAGTTCTGCCATGCTTGGCCATATTCTCACTTAGAATTGTAATCTGATCAATAAACTAGTAGTTGTTATATCTAAAACTGTGTGATCTCTAGGGTGTGAGTGAAGAAAGGCTGGGCACGATCCATTTCTTTGTTAAATGGACAGACTTCAGTGTATGGTGATTGGGAGTAATTCCCATGGTGGTATCTGGGGCCAGGGGCACTTGCTAGGGGATCATTCTCGAGCACCCAGACAGCACACAACCACTGCTTGGGACTGATTGCAAGTAAGGGACTGGAGTGGACTGATTCAGGAGTGAGTGGTCACCTGGAAAAGCAGGGATAATTGGAGTTTAGGAGTGGAATCAGGGGGGTGTAGGGGGGGGGTCACAGTGGCACACTGGATTGGATCTGGGGAGCAGCCTGTTACACCTGCCCAAAGCGATACATGGCCAGGATCATAACTCTAATCTCTTGATTCTCAGTGCAATACAATGTCCTATGCACTACAGTGTGCTGCCTCTCAGATCAGCTGATTCAGCCCCACTGGCTTCCTGAGAGATGCATAAGTATTAATTAATCAAATTTAACTGATAAGGCTCCTGAGACAGAGATCCTGGAACATTTATTCAAGATCCCACACAGTGGGACAGTGGCAGAATTGAGACTAGAATCCAGTTGTCCTGGGTTTCAGTCATCTGTTGCAGTCACTAGCCATGCTCCTCTAAGTTAAAAGACATGATTTACCGGTAATATTCTTCAGTATAACATCTGTGCTGGCAAAGAGTGGAGCAGAGCCAAGCGAGTCCCTTCCAAAGGGATCTGTCAAAGATCTGAACCTAATGCATGGGATGGAAAATTCATTACCTTTGTTAAAGATCTCCAGAGTTGCACACAAAATAGGGAAACAGCTGCAGTGATGGAAAGGACAATTCAACCAATAATTATTACTAATAAGTTTTAAAATGGTACATCCCTCACTTCCCAGCAAACTTCTTGGCCCCGAATTCATTTTTTGTATCTGTGAAAGGTAGTAAGTCACCAACCCCCCGCATCTAATCTTTCTCAAAAAACAAATTAAAAGTCCTTTTCCTTTTAATTCTGTAGTGAAAAAATGCTTAAGAAAATTGTGAACTCCCCTCCACCAAGCTGATTTGCAGGCTTCCACACAGACAGCTTGATCTTGGTCCAGGATTCCACCACTTTTTTTATGGATATCAAAACAGCTGGAAAATGGGAATCAAAATGTTTGGCTTCACAGATTTCCATAATTTGGCACTTACCCCAAGGGCAGAACTCCTCATGAGCTTGAATTTGCATTTCTGAGGTAGCAAGATAAATAAATAAATGCAGGTGACAGAATCCCTGCTGGTTGTTTATTGAGAATTTATCAAAAAACCACAGTTAAAAACTCCAGGCTGCTCCAGGCCAGAGTCTCATTTACAATACAACTCTTGCAGCATAAAGAGGTGTTAAAGAAGCCATAAAATATCTTTACAGCATGACATGCCACTTCCTTCCAATACCAGGCTCAGCATTTCTTTGCTATGGAGGATGGGTGGCCTGAAGTAAATCCATCCCAGCCTGGAGAGATTTTATTTCTCACTCAGGTTTTATTTGTTGTCATTTACAATGTGGGCCTCAAGGTAAGCCCCAGAAGTACCCTTCAACCAAACCAAAGAAACAAATTCATAACACTCACAAAAAAAGGAATGGCTTTCCCTGTCTTCTCTGTGGGATGTTGCCATCTTATGCAGGCTCTGGGGTGCTAGTTCTTCTCCAAACAAACAGTTTTGTTTAGTTTAGCTGCTTCCAATATAGAAAGCAGAGCAGCCTCCTACTCCAGAAAAGTCTTTTCTCCCTGATGTCACTTGTCATGCAGCAGGTTGTCTCTCCTCCTCCTCCTTCCCCCTCACCAAAGAATGGTTTTTAAAAATCACAGGCAGCCCTTAACTAGACTCAGGTGTCCCCCATTGACTGAGGTAACCTCTTTCCAGCTCATGAGGAAAAAAGCCTTTACCATTCGGGGGCTGAGATGCCTGTCTGCAAAGACTTCTTTATAGTGCAGGTAGTCCACCACTTCTGGTAAGATTGGTAGCTCTTTTGTCTCCATACAACAGGTCTTTCAAAAGACCTCTCTGCATGGCTGCTCTTCTACCCTGACCACCTCCAGACCTGGAAATTGATTGCAGCAACCAGACCCATGATGATTGCCAAGGGAGCAGACATCCTCATTGAGTCCCTGTTAACAATCTGCAACTTGTTAAGCAGGAGGAGCAGGTCCACTTGGTGTGCCAGAGGTTGGCCCTGGCATGGGTCACCAGAATCAGAGACCTCATGGACTACATCCAGGGGGACTGGTTGGATTCCCCCATGCTAGGTCAGTGCATGCCGCTCTCCAACCTCCTTCAAACCTCTAGCACATCCTCCAGCAGAAGGCAGTTTTACTCTCTGTCCCTCAGCTTTACCTCACGCAGGTCCTGAGGGAGGGTTCTCCCCTCCCACCCCTCATTACTGCCCTTCAGATTTTTTTAATCAGCCCAATGACCTGTGTGCTCCCTAGGCCACCCCCTCCACATGCACCAAGATGGCTACAAGACTGGTTTGTTTCAAACCTGGGCCCAACAGTACATAAGGCATACTCTCCATTTCCTCGTCCTTGTGTCCTGCCCTGATGCCAAATGGTAGGGCCCTTTGCCATCTGCTGAGGGTGAGGAACCACAGTGGGCCAGCCTCTACTCCACTCTGGCTCCACAGCATGCCCACGACATCAGCTGGTGGCTCCTCCATGGAAACGTAAGCACAGGTATGTATCTGGCACAGTTAACTGCTTTCCCTGATGCCTGTCCCTTCTACAGCATGAGGGAGACACTGGAGTATGTCTACATGGTTGCAGCCCCTTTTCCGGCCCCTTCAGAACTTCATTCTGTGGTTCTGGCTGCACTTTTCCCTGCACCTTTTCATTTATACACACCCTCTCTGTGGCCTCACAAAATCACAAGACCTCCTCATCTACCTCCTCCTAGCATTGGCCAAAGTGTCCATCTAATAACGCCAGGGAGAGGATGTTGGCTGAAGGGGTTCTCTCTGCCTATGGCACCTATTCCATTCCTCTCTCCATTCATGTATCCACAAAGACCTCCTCTGGGCCATATCTACTGGTTCCCTCTGAGGAGCAGGGGGCTCTATCCAAGTTTTTCTGTTCTGTATACCCTTAAGGTTCCCTACTTTGGGTCCTCTGAACACCCCCACCTGTTCCTGTTTTTTTGTTTGTTGCCTCCCCCTTTCCCATACTTAGCTGAGTCCTTTAGTTGAGTTCTTAGTTCAGTAGCTATAAGTAACTTAGGTATAATAAAGCCAGAGCAGCATAAAAGGCCCATTGTATAAGCAGAGATTAGATGATCTGTACCTGATTCTCATGTGGGGTGGCCTTGTGAGCTTTGCCACCATAGTTGTATTAACACTAAAACGTGCTAGTCCAGCACTGTATTTATACCAGTAAACTGCTCCTAATGTAGACATGGTCTTACTGACACAGGAATGCCTTGTATAGCTAATCAGAGATGTGCAAAGGTCTCAGGACTGGAACTGGGACAATTTCAAGACTGGGGCCTATTGCAAAACTGGGGCTCATTTAAATCACCTTCAGTTCACTTTCTTTCCCTCAAGACAGTACAATAAACTTTAAAGAAAGAAAAGAAGGTGTTGGTGTCTTGATTGCAGCAGGTCTTTTAGACATGTTCTGAGGGCTATGTGCATACTGGATTAAAAAATATCATAAATTTTATGGCATTTGAGACTTTACTCGAATTTCTGATTACTGAAAAATTCAGGCTTTACCTTAATGAGAGCCAGTCAACCCTCACAAAAATATTTTTGGGGGACATTTTGTAAGAAAAATGTGCCCCTGGTTTCTTCAGCACTTGCCTAGATCTTTCATCATCATCATCAGCTGTAAGTCTGTTCTCTTAGTTCACCATTTTTACCAGATTATGACAAATTTTTATACAAAGTATGCCTTGTAAGGTATCATCTGAAAGCTCATAATCTGCTGAGCATTATTGTCCTGGTAGAATGTGTGGCAACATTGTACGTCAAATTATAAATTTCTACTGTATAAGACATGTTCCAAATTTAGGGAAACAGCTTCACAGCAGTTCCCTAGAGATAAAAGGCTAGCCAGCACTTCAGCCTGTCATCAGCATAATCAAATGGATCGCCACATGATTAAGCAGCTATGGTTGACAGGAAAAAGGATGTGAGTGAGCAGTTTACATCTTGGTAATGGAACAGTGGGAAATGCCCACGCAAACAGACTCTCTGTGTCTTGATCCTCAGCTGGAGATGATTTTCAAAGAAAAAGAGAGCTATAAGACAGTGGTTTCAACCAGTGTGCCGTGAGAACTGTCCAAGTATGCCGTGAAATTTTGTACAAAGGTAATGAAAAGTGATGTAAAATAAATCATCTTAAACAATATTCTACACAACCAAAATTACCATAATAAAACTTAAGAAAATTAATCAAATTAAAAGCAAAGTATCAGTCTTTCAATTCTAAAATGTGAGTATTCTAAACGCGGATGGCCAAAGGGCAAAACTGAAATGAAGTGTATTTTTTCCGGTGGATTTGGAACATTAATGCATTTGATCCTTCTTTAGCTTGTATGCTCTATGTTACAAACCTCTCTAGTAAGACCTTAACCATAGTAAATGGAAGTAAAAGTGATATTTATAAGCAATTAATTCAGCTGAAAAAAGTGGGTGTGCCATGGAATTGTTTGTCTCATTGAAGTGTGCTATGTTATTGAAAAGGTTGGAAACCACTGCTATATTACAAAAACAGGGGCGTCAAAACGTCCCTACTTTCTCTCTATTCCAGCAACCACAAACACTTGAGAAACAAAGAAACAACTTTGAACTGAGGGAGGAGTCCTGTCTTAAGAGAGTTCTGCCTCTGAGACTGTTAAAGACTGTGGTTAGAGAAATCTTTGCTTTGAATTCACTTAACTTGATACATTAGGTCAGGGTTGTCAAATTTACGGCCTGTGGGCCGAATCTGGCCCACCAATGGCACTGATCTGGCCCACAGAGCTGCTGGTGTGCTTGGAAACTGTCCACAGCAGGGAACTGCAAAGACAGTCTGCTGCCAGAGCAGGGCTAGGGGAGCTTCTGACTCACTCACATGATCCGAGTCACTGCAAAGGGGAACAAAGGAAGTCCTCCAGCTAATCCTGGTTTAGCTCTGCTGTGGTCTGCCAACCAATCAGAGTCTCAGTCATAGCAGGCTAGGCTGGGCTCCAGGAGAGCCACAGCACTGCCACACCCCAATTGTTCACTGTCAATCAGCCAGTCAGCATGCTAATTTGATTGATAACACATTGCACGAATAACAAATAAGAAAGGAAAAAGTGGCTGGGGCCAATGTGGGAAAGAACCTATCAAAAGCCAGCTGGGACTAAGCCAACCAAAGACCACTTATGCTGAATGACTAACAGACTGACAGTGGGGAGGGGGGGCAGATAGGAGCCCAGCCTGTCTCTGGCTGTGACTGAGACTGATAGCCTGCCACCACACGGTAGAGGAAGTGGAAAGGGAAGCAGAAGGGAGGCCTGGGAGCTGCCCAGCAGCGGAGGGTTTTGGAACACGCATGGCATAGGGGAGCCCACTGGCAGGGAAAACAGAAGGTATCCAGGAACTTGCGGGGTTGGAGGGGAAAGGAGCTCATGCTGCTCTGAAGGTGGCAAGGGAAAGTGCTGGGGAGCCTGTGCATCCACATGGCCAGCATCAGATGTCCTGCCTTCCAGTGTGCCTCTCACACTGAATGGGTTTGACACCTCTGCATTTGGTATTAGTTTGCATTTTATCTTTCATTTCTTTTAACCAAACTGACTTTTATTCCTCATTACTTGTAATCACTTAAAATCTTTCTGTAGTTAATTGATTTGTTTTATCTAAATGAGTATGGGTATGTTCACACACACTTCTTATTTTGAAACAACAGAGGTGGTTTCGAAATAAGAACCGCCATGGCCACATGATGCACGGCCATTTCGAAACAAGCAAACCGCTTGTTTCAAAATGGCCGCTGTTCTTTCACAATGGCTAAAACCTCGTTTGGTTTTGAAACAGGGTTGTTTCAAAACCAGTGGTTTCGAAACAGCCCTGTGCAGGACATGTTGTTTCAGAACAAAGTGCTGAGAGGTGTTCGCTGGTTGGCGGAGGGGATGGCAGGCACCCTCAGGGTGCAGCGCAGAGGGGCACTGCACCCCGTGGGTGTCTGCAGGGGACAGCGGACACCCGCGGGGTGCAGCACCTGGCTGCGCTGCACTCTGCGGGTGCCTGCACAGGGCTGCAGGCACCCGCGGGGTGAGGCACGGGGCTGCGTCTCACCCGGCGGTTGTCTGCCAGGGACTGCAGGCACCCATGGGGCGACGCACGGGGCTGCGCCTCACCTGGCGGGTGCCTGCACAGGGCTGCAGGCACCCGCGGGGTGCAGCGCCTGGCTGCGCTGCACCCGCCAGGTGAGGCACAGCAGGGCACCTCACCCCGGGGGCTTTAAAGCCCTGGCTGCCCCCAAACCTGGCGGCGGGGTCCCGGGTATCCCCGGCCATGCCTCTGGCAGGAGCGGGGGCGCCGGGGATTTGGGGGGCCAGTGCTCACTCCAGCCCCTGCAGCAGCGGGCTCCAGCCGGGCGCCCGGGACACCACTGCCAGGTTTGGGGGCAGCCAGGGCTTTAAAGCCCCCGGGGTGAGGTGCCCTGCTGTGCCTCACCTGGCGGGCGCCTACAGCCCTGTGTTTCGAAACAAGCCCTCCCTGTGTGAACATAGCCTATGTATTTTGGAAACTCTGTGAGACAACAAGGTTTGTGCACATCATTTTCTGTCAATAAAATGACAAACTTTATATGAGTTTGTGTTGCCCAGGAGACTACTGGACAGAACAAGGTACTTTTTTTTGAGGACAAATCTGGGACTAGGAATTTGCTGGTGTCACTATCTAACTATAATATAATTCGTGAGGGGCTGGCTGGTGCCCATAGAGTACAGCTGAGAATGAGTTTACATGCTGGAATCTGTGTGTGAACAGGCTAGCAGTGCTTATTCTCTCAACAAAGCAGTGTAAAAAGCTCCTCAGGCTGGAGAACTGAAGGGACACATTTGTCCAGCAGTCCAGAATGTACCCTGGGAAATGTCACAGCCTAATCTTAAGAATCTTGGCAAGCACATGGGAGCTTTTGAGGAGAGACTTCTACTCGAAAATATCCAAAATAAATACTTTCATGAGGGTCAAACTGCCTTTTGCAAGGGAATGCCCCAAATTCTCTTAGGTTAGAGAGACATCTGGGAATCTGATCAAAAAACCAAAATCTATGGGTCCAAGTACGGTCCTAGTACTAAGAGAATGTTACTGAGCTAGATATTGCTTTCTAAACCAGAAAGCAAATCCTGAATCCAGAAGTTCTTTGAAAGTTTGACTGTCTAAGACTCTTTTCCACTATATGAGCTGTTTAATTTAAAGAGTTCAATTGGAAAAAAAAAATCCAGTTTCTTGTGGACCATCAATAAGGCCTGAATCTATTCTCACAATTGTTCTAAACCCAAACAACTTCAGTGGTGTTACTTCTGATTTATACTAGTATAAGCGAGAAGGACAATCGTACCCAGTGATTATAGAAAAGAGGATGTGCTGGAAAATTGTATGAGGCACGCATCGATACCTGGGACAACCCCTACACATTTTAAAATAATATATTTCCATGTTTCTTTCTATTTCTATTTTCACCATAAATATGACTTTTTTCTAAAAACTTCCTAAACTCACAGCCCTGATTATCTTACATTTTCTCTAGATATTAGATCAATTACTCAAGGTCTAATAAGAAGAACTTAAAGTTCACTTAACAATGAGAGAGCTGACATCCAAGGAACATCCAACAGAGAGCTGACATCCAAGGAACTGATATTCTACTAAAAATATAACATTATCCCATCACACTCTCATAACCAACAGAGTCATCATGATTCACTTCTGTCAGTTTGTATTATCAGTTCTTTCTTGCACGCTCCCAGTAGAAAATTCTTTCTTCAATAATTTACATTCTATTCTCTCTTTCTACTTTATTTTGTAAGTCAATAAATAGAGGTGTCAGCACTGGCTTAGATGTACTATTATCTAATCATTTTTAAATGCACAACATTATTTTTCAAAACTTAAATTCATTGTCAAAAATTTATTTTTGGAATATAGCCCTCAAAACTCTTGTAGATGGGAAGATGGTCAAATAAAATTATTTTCCCAGACAAAGGTCTCTTATGTACAGTTTTCTCTGTTTATTTCCCTAAGAATTTCCTCATTTTTTTAAAAATAAAGTTGGACTCAAAGTTCTTATTTTTCATCATTTTATGTCCGCTACTGGAGCCTGTCTTCACTGGAGTTATTTTTAGTACACTGGCCATTTCTGGGATATATTTTAAATAGATTCCCTCAAGATGTCTTGACATTGAGGAAGCAAAGGTTAAAAATAATTAAGATAGTGTTTCAGAATTAAACACCTAATATGAGGGTAACTGTTGCTTAAAGTCCACAGTGCAAATTTACCATCGCTATGGGCCAGGTGTCCAAAGGATATCAGTAATCATCATTGGAGCCAGATTTTCAGACTTCAGCTCTCAGTGAGGTGCCAAAATAAATGGCATATTTTCAGAAGGGCTCAGCCTGTTGCATACTGAGCACTTTTTCAAACTGACCCTTACTTAGATGCCTAAACTGGAGCTGAGCTCTTTGTACAGCATGGCCCTAGCATGCCAGATCATTAACTACACAAGTTCAAGCCTATCTAGTACTTTACTAGAAAAATCTCAAGGAAAATTCAGGAAAAGAACCAGATGGAGACTCAGTCACAGTGTGAGTGAAATCACAATCCAAATGAAATCAATAGCAAAACTTCTATTAACTTCAGTGGGGACAGTATTTGATCCCTCATTCCCAATCCCCACTTTCTCCAGTAGGGAAATAAGCTACACCAATCCTTTTCCCAGCAGAGTTAATTCCCCTTCTGCAGTGGCTCTCACATACCAGGCTAGTGCCTTGTGGCAGAGCACTGATATGCCCTCTCCCCAACCCTGCCTGTTCATTCTCTGTTCCCCTGCATAGGAAGTAGAGCAGTAGGACCAGTAGCTGTTCTCCCCCTTCTCTTGCCAGTGTCAGCAACAAAGCTAGCCTACAGAGCAAAAAAAAGGGACTCAATATCCCAGTTTCTTCTTCACAACTGAGCCCTAAAACAGGAGTACAGTAGAGGTGTGTATAAAATGGAGCAATAGGATGAGATGAAGAAAGGAAATGTTTAAGCAGAGTATTGGAAAGAAGCTCCCAACAGAAATTAGCACTTGAGCTTTCAAAAAAAGAATGGCCAAAGCATTAGAAAATGCATAGGGAATACATTGCCCTGGATCCAGGCAAAGGATGAGGTAACTACTATGTTTTTTTCTCTCAGACACCTAGGATTGTATAAACAGAACCCACTGCAAAAGTCTAACAGTAACTTACTGTCTTAATTTCTTTCTCTGCAACAAGCCTGGCCGCTGCTACTCAACCAAAGATCCAGTTATGGAACAAAAATTCATGCCAAAGTTGTAGCAACAGGATTAGAAACTAATACTCAGCTTGACACATATGTCTCAGTCTCTGTGAATTCACATGCTTAAGAATCCTTTCTGAACAGGGCTTTTAGAACTGGAACTTACAAAAGCACTGTTTCATTCACATACAGCAGACACTGGGCCCGATTCGCCTCTGAATTACACTAGTGTAAATCCAGAGTAACACCATTATGGTCATTGGAGGAACACTGGTATTATACTGGATGTGACTGGAGCGTCAGCTCCACTGACTAGCCATATACGTGAAACTGATTAGTTCCACGGTCTATGATGAATGAAGTGCAGAATGTAAGCAAACAGCATGGACCGTGGAAAGTAAATTATGTTTCTTAAAATTGTTTCACTAATCTAAGGTTGTATTATTAAACAGCAGGAAGGATGTTTGTTTAATTATGAATAAATGTCCTCTTAACTACACTTTATCTTCATTTGGGTCCATGGAGATGAGTGCTTTAAAATTTTGCCCAATTCAGGAGATATCAGTGTCAAAGGCTTCCAAGTAAAAAGCCCAGGGGAAGAGGAAAGAGTTCCACTGAGTGTGTAACGTACCACCAGTCTTGCCATTTTGACGTAGGAGGTAAATTTTTCTCCTCCAAGTTGCAACCAATGATCCAGATGATACACCCCTAAACCTTACTATTTGCTTTTTCACAACTGAGTACATTGTATTGCCAATGAATGCTAAGTGATTCAGTAATGTAGCCAGGTTCCAAAGCAGCAGCTGTGTTAGTCTAGTTCAGCAAAATAAACATGGAGTCCTGTGACACTTAAAGACGAACAAATTTATTGAGTCTTTTCATAGAAAAAATACCAGAAGCATTGTGACTTGATTAAATCAAGGAAATGCTGACAGGTCACTTTCCACAATAATAAGATACCACCATATTCTCAAAAGCAGTGGAAAAATGCTCCCCTAGTAAGCCCACATATGCTGCAAGGTAAGTGTATATTGTGCCAAATTCTGTGTGTAATTACTGAGGTTTATACACACTTTGTCTGGTATTAAGTATTGCTGCAGTTGTGTACATGAACCCTGATTCTCAGGTCCCTGTGTCTTATGCTGTCTCTCATCAAGAGCCTACCTCTGCCTTTGGAGGGACAACTGCACAGTAGTGAGCTGTCTTTAGAGATGCTGGGTCCAGAGCAGTAGGCCCTGGGGACCTCCCTTCCACCACAAAGGAGTACAAAGGAGAAGGATGACAGAAGTGCATGGGAAAAGAGCAAATTTTTCCATGCCTATGGTTCTAGGGTGTTGGTGCAGCCTTGTACACAGTGAAATATTAGTCAATTATATGAATCAGGAAGGTTGTCTGACATGGGAGATACGAGTCTCCACTTGTTAAAATGATTAATGTATTTTTGTTTTTTTGGAGGGACCAATATTATTTTTACATTACAGAGAATCCATCTATATAATCTATTTATAAAGTTCCCAATTTCAGTCATAACTAAACTAGGGATTACAGACTGACTGACATTGCCACTAGAAATATTTAATAACCGTGCATGAGTTATTAATGGCTTTTTATTCAGGGCGGGTTTATTTCCCTACTCTCATAACTGTGTGTAAAGATGCTTAAGTGAGAGAACTAATCATGAAATGAAGACTTGTTTATTTAAAAACAAATAGTAAACTGTTATCCTGTCTCCTCCCAGGCCTCCACCCTTTCACTTAGTGACTGCTTAGCCAAGCTAGACATATTTTTACTCAATCTTTTATCACTTTTCTTTGAAAATTAATCCCTCCTGCCTTGTAATAATTGTTATAACTGTCTTTCTCAAAACCCTTTTTGGATGACAATATCTGCCAGCAGTGAGACCAGAACACAGTACTGGCAGCATCTTTTTACCAAAACCCCAGAGAGGGACTATAGCCTCCCTGTTGCATGATGTGATGCTTCTGTTTACAGAGCCCCACATGACATTTGCCCTCTTTGCCATCATATTGCACTGCAAATTCATCTTTTTTTTACTCCTCGGCCTCTTTCAGCATTACTGAGAACTAATGCAGCTTCCTAAGTTACTCCCACCCATTGAGAATCTGGCTTGCAGATCATCTTCCCCTCAAATTGAATTTCCATGCCCCTATTCCCAACTTCTCAAAGTACTCTGTATTATTTTTCCGTCTCCATGGTATTCACACCACCTCACAATTTATATTCACTTGTGAATTTAACTCAGGTTCTGTTTGCCTGCTTTTCAGAGATTGTATTTCAACACAGGAAACAGCTTGGATTTTAGACTGAAGATCATGCAGCTCTGGGTCACTCCTACCTGTGCCATATTTTGGAAATCTTGTTTTAGTACCATATTGTGACAGAGTCCATTCCCATTAAATGAAGCAGGGTCCAGTTTACTTGTGCTAGAAAAGTTACTAATCTTTCTGTAACAATTGTTCCCTGACATGTGTTGCATATGCCCATTCCAGTATAGATATGCGTGCACCCTCACTGATGCCAGAAGTTTTTCCCTCAGTGGTACCTGTCAGGATGGTGTGGGTCCCCTCTGGTCCTGTGTGCTTATACTGCTGGCATAAAGTGCCCCTGGTTGACCCCACATTCCCTCAGTTCCTTCTTTCCAGCCAACTCTGATGCAGAGCAGATGGTGAGTAGGTTGTGGAATGGATGTTCTCAGGAGCAGGAACTTTAACATGGCCTCCAAAACCTTCTTTGTACGGGGTTTAAAGTCCCTGCAGATCTAGACACAGTCCCAATGCAAGCCTCATCCAAGCACTTCAGACAACGGTGTGCAGGTTGCTCAGGAGCACAGGCACAGGAGTAGAAGTAGTCCGATGATTAAGGCATGCCATAGCACTAATTAACTGCTAACTACATACAACTATCAGGAAAATGAAGACCATTGAGAAAGCTTGCCATAGCAAAGGGAACAGTTTAGTGACCATCACAGGAATTTAAGAAGGAACAGAGGAGACACAGGGTCAGCTGGGCCTGAGCTTCCCCGACAGGTACCACTGAGAAAAAAAATTCTGGTGACTGAGCTTGGAGAATGCACACACACATCTACAGTGGGATGGATATGTGCAAACACTCAAAGAAAAACTGCTGCTGCCAGTGTGGCCAGTTAAATTGGCAGGGCAGTCCCTTGGATTATAAAGAGACATGATGTCAATGAGGAAGGAAATGCAGGAGATTCCCTGCGAGAGGCCTTCAGAGATGCCTGGAAAGGAGAGAAGGCAAAGCAGTCGGAACCTGCTGGGAACGGGCGCCTCCAAGGACAAAGGCCAAGGAGCTAGTGCTCAGTTAACACAGCATGGAAGAATCTTGCAGTTGACCCTGAAGCAGGACGGACAGAGAGGCAAAGAGGAAAATTCCCTGGGAGCTAGCTGTAGCCCAGGATGGACTGAAGAACTGTTTTATGTGTTGCTTATGTTTAGGAAATAAAATTGTGCCTGGAAAGAGTATCTGAGTGTGGCAGTGGGTCCTTCCTGGATTGGAGACAAGCCAGCACTTTACACTATTTTATCTTTCTTCTCCATCGAAAGGTAAGGCCCATTCTGGGGGAAGAAAGCCAATCACCCTGGGTACCATACTGCTTGGGTCTTCTAGAGGGAGAGGGGGAATCTTTGTGCTCTGACTGGTTGGCTTTTAATTGGCTCAACCACTGGGAGTGGAGTGTAGGGTGCAGAAAACTATTTCCATCCTTGTCAGCAAAGGCTAAAGCTGCTCCTGTTGACTCAACATCCCCTAACCTGTCTTATAAGCTGTTTTAATGCATAAACAGAGCTAAGAAGATGGAGGAACTGTATGCCATCGCCTGCAAACCCTAGATCCTTTGCTCAGGGAAATGGTTTCCTTTGTTGGCACTGGGCTCAAGTGATGGATATGCCTGCAGCCCTACTCTGGTTCAGCTGGATAAACAGGAATAAGTACAGTTTTCTTCTCTGACTAAAGTTTTACAAGATTCACATGATATATATGTGGCTCTTGTTCCCAAATTATTGAACCTTATAATTTATGAGCCTGACTTCCCTTACGACCTCATGGGTGGTCATTTAATTAACAGACTTCAGCATGTGCTATAAAACGATGGGAGTACCTAGTCCCAGGCTCTAAACACTTGCAATACAACTAGGTTGGTATCTGCTGTGTGCTCTTGCTGAGCACCATGTAATTTCTCCTGAACTGAGTCCTTTGGAATCTAACCTCTCTTACAGTTTAAGCACATACTAATGTATCATCCCAAGTATAAAAGCTACTCTCCCACCCTTGCCAAGACAATGGCAAAAATCATTTTACGTATGTGTCAAAAAACCATTACTCATCCTAGGTGGGTAGATGAATAGGAGTTTTTAAGGCTGTATTAAAGTATGGATCTGCTCTGAAAATGGTTATGTAAAAGTAGTACTTCATTACGCAACATCCTCAGGAAGCAAATAACACATTTACTTTAGAGACCCTAACAAATTTTCATTTATAACAGTCTTTCAGAGGCAACACAGCTGACAGAGATGAAGATGGATTTTATTCTGGCATCACAAACAAACTTGATAATCAAACTCCAATGCTAATACCAAATTCTGCCCTCATTTACACCAGCAAAGTTCTACTGAAATAACTGGCTTACACTGGTATAACTGAGGACAGAATTTGAAGATAACTAAGTGACTACAGCATCCAGCCTGCAGAATCTTTGATGAATAGTCATAATGCATCAGCTGGAAACAAAATAGGCTTGACTTTCAGGGTTCACTCCTGCATTTCAGTTCTGGCTCTTTTGCACTGTAACAAGAAATTGCATTGAAGAGGGCCTTTGACATTTCTTCTTGTCAGCTTGGCATACATGGCTAAACAGGGATGGAAAGAGATAGGGATAGGTAGGCCAGGGTGGGGATGGTCACAAAAAAGCATATAGCTAGCTTCAGGCTGTTTTGGTCCCCAGCCCTGCCCTTCCTCCCCTGTATAAACTCAGTATAGTTGAGGACTGAGCTCTCAGATTTCAAGTTGAAAATGCTGGATCTCAGAAAATAAAATGGGTGTTTGTAATCTGAACACATCTGATGAGTAATCACTGAGACACAAAATGCTCAGAACTCCACAAAGCCATTTTTCAGAACACAGTCACCCTTCTGAGGACTGCCCAGAGTCAGCTACAAAATGAGTTTGTTTGTCCACCTCACTGATGGGCATTAATGACATATCTTTGTGCATCCAGTGATTACACATGATCTTCCTTTTGATAGTATAACTCTTTATAGTCTTTGTCAAGTGTGCAACATCCAAACAGATCACTCTATAACCAAACGTTTATTACACCAAAGAAACAGCAATTTCCATACCACTTCAAACAAGCTAATCAAATTAGACAATTTGACACCTTAAGTTTTCCAATGACATTTTCACACTCCTTCAGGATTAATTCATCTTTAAAGCCCCAAAACTGCTGTGCACATCTATTACTGGAAAAAACATGTCATTTACTCCTAATTTGATTAACATGAATGACCAATCGGTTAATTTTACATTGCTTCCAAATGGTTAGAAATGCACATGCTATTTTATCATGGAAAAATAAGTACTAGAGCAATCTTTGGAACTGAGACCATAGCCGCTAGCTTTGGAAGTCACTGATTATGGGTTTGTTTGTGTTAAACAGCTAGTACATAATAAAATTAATAAACCTACAGACAATGCATTTGCTGAAGGAAACAAGAAACCAGCTGCAGCCACAACAGGCACTTACGTACTGATTTTTACAGGCACTTAAATGCAAATAGGTTCTTGGGTTCTGTTAGAAATCCTATTAGACACTTAACTCCCATTGAAATCAACAGGGTCTAGGCACTTTTGAAAATCCCACTCGGCACCTATGTGAATCTAAAATGAATGTAATAATGACTATGCTGGACCAGAATAATGGTCTATCTAGCCCAGTATCCCCTATTCTGACAGTCACCAATGCCAGTTGCTTCAAAGGGAATGACCAAAACAGCGCAATTATTAAGTGATTCATTCCCTGATCCACCACCAATTTCTGGCAGTCAGAGGCTTACGGAAATACAGAATATG
The DNA here is from genome assembly GCA_007922195.1 of Podocnemis expansa. Lineage (NCBI taxonomy): Eukaryota > Metazoa > Chordata > Testudines > Podocnemididae > Podocnemis > Podocnemis expansa. Next base: position 661,095 of record ML682088.1, read on the forward strand.
TGCTTGGCTATGTCTACATTGCTTAGCATTTTCGAAAAAACTTTTTTTGAAAAAATTATTGTGAAATATATTCAAAATAATTATCTCAAAATAACTGTTTTCAAAAATGCTATTTCGGGAGATAAGCAGGCTTTTTCGAAAAAAGCTGGGTCCGGCAATGGCTTTTTTTGAAAAAGCTATCTCGAAGAAGGCTTTTTTCTGAAATGTAACAAGGTTTAGCATTGCTGAAAATGTGCACTGGTATTTTGAGATACTGGGGTGCTTTTTTAAAAAGCTAAACCTGACAGCTTTTTTGAAATAAAAAACCTTTTTTTGAGATAGCTTTTTCAAAAAAAGCCATTGCTGGACACAGCAAAGACTTTTTTTGAAAAAGCCTGCCTATCTTTTCCATTGCCTTTCTTTTTTTCGAAAAAGAAAGTCTGCTCTAGACTTTCATTTTTGTGGGGAAAAAAAAAAGCTGCTGTATTTCAGGACAACAAGTGGTCCCCAGACCATTCTCTCAAAATAGCATTTTTGAAAAAAGTTATTTTGAGATAATTATTTCAAATATATTTCAAAATAATTTTTTTGAAAAAAGGTTTTTCAAAAACGCTAAGCAATGTAGAGGCAGCCCTTGTGTCCCTGACCATTGTGGTTAATAGGCATTGATGGACCTGCCCTCAATGAACTTCTCTAATCCTTTTTTGAACTAAGTTATATTTTTGCCTTCACACCACCACCTGACAAGGAGTTCCACAGGTCAATTATGCACTGTGTGAAGCAGTAGTACTTTTTGACTGTTTTAAACTTGTTGACTATCAATTTAATTGTGATCCTTGTTTCTGGTGTTATGTGAAGAGGAAATTAACACGGCCTTATTCAGTTTCTCCTCACCATTCATGACTATATAGATACATATCATATTCCCTTTTTCCGCACCTTTTCTCCAAGATGTACAGTCCCAGTCCTTTTCATCTCTTCTCATATGGAAGCTTTTCCATACCTTTAATCTTTTTTGTTGCCCTTCTCTGTAACTTTTATATTTCTAGTAACTTGTTTTGAGACAGGGTGACAGGAACTGCACACAGTGTTCAAAGTGTGGGCATACATAGATTTATACACTGGCATTATGATACTTTCTTATTATCTACCCCTTTCCTAATGATTCTGAAATTTTTCTAGCTTTTTGGACTGCTGCTGACCAGCGTGGATAGTTCTCTGTAAACATCCACTCAATGACTCCAAGGTCTCTTTCTTGAGATGTAACAGCTAATTAAGATCTCATCATTTTTTATGTCTAGTTGGGATTATGTTTTCCAATGTGTATTACTTCTCATTTATCAACACTGAGTTTCATTTGCTATTGTCTTGCCCAGTCATCTAAATCTGTGAGATCTTTTTTGTAACTCTTCGTCATCTGCTTTGGACTTAATTATCTTGAGTAATTTTGTACCATCTGCAAACTTTCCCACCTTGATGTTTACCCTTTTTCTAGATCATTTATGCTTGTTGAACAGCACTGGTTCTAGTACAGATCCATGGAGGACTCCACTACTTACTTCTCTCCATTCTTAAAACCAACTCACCCCTTTTTTTCCCTGTCTTTTAACCTCTTACTGGTCCATGAGAGGACAGTCACTACAGCACTTTCTATACTAGATGCTTGCTTGAAGTACGCAATGGATAAAAGGCAGCAGATATAGACCACAATGACTTGAAAAGGTGCAATGCACTGGTGCCTCTTGAACTGCTAGCTGCTTACTTTGGTTTAAGATTGACAAGGTCCCTCACCAAAGGCCAAGGCTTTCTGAAGGTCAAAGTAAACGATATCCACTGGATCACCTTTGCCAATGTTTGTTGACCCCTTCAAAGATTTCTAATAGATTAGTGAAGCATGATTTCTGTTGCCTAACTACTTCTAAAATCTGGCTCCAGTTACCAAAATCTGAAGACATTTCACATTAAAACCTCCAGCCAAAGAACCAGAAAGTTGCGGAAATACTCTTATGGAGTTTGGTTTTGTAGAGGAGACATGCTCTGCTACCTCACATATGCAGCAAACACTCCATGACTTATCAAATCCATCTCTTCATGCACACTGCCACAAATCATCATCATCAAAGACTGAAAAATAAATCAATCCAAGGAAAATCTTTCCAGAAAGTGAATATGAACCGTTAAAAGAAACTTTATTAAGACACTGCCAAGAGATAAGATGTAAACTCTTAAAATACTTTTTTGGAATAGGATAATGCTGCTGTAACATAAGTTGTTAACAGTTTCTCCTGTTATTCATCATGTGATTTAACCATATGTTCCTGGAAACAAGACAGGAGCTAAACATTTGTAAACAAAGAAATAGTGAGATATAATGGGATTTAAAATTCTTAATATTTGCAATTGGCATGTTTTGAGATAGAAAAAAACTAGTTAAGGAGTTAAGTAACTAATTAAATATCTTCAATTTCATAGGATTTTGTTAAGACTACTTATTTTGCCCAAGCGTAAATTGTTTTATATTATTACTGACTAGACAGCCTTCACTTGCCTTTAAAGAAATTGTTTTAGTTTGAAGTATCTAATAAGATATTAAACTTGAATTCACAATAATTTTTGGAAACGATATAATTTTAAGCTCAACTTTCAAAGAAAAAAGAGGACCACCCCCTACGGTGGTCAACACTCAAACATAATCTTTTGTTAAAGGTCTCCACAAAAAGGTATACAGAATTGTAGTATAAACCATTTATCATTTGTCTTTTGTCATGTGTGTTGTTTTGTCCAATAGTTCATTTTTCTTTCTTTAATAATCAAAAAGCCATGGTTAATAATTGTGGTCATTCTGTTTGGTTTTAACCTTGGTGTTCACTAAGGTGGGTTACTAATTAGTAGGAGCCAAACCTCTGAGTTGAGAGTAAGAGGAGGAAACAATAGAGCTAGCTTGCCCTTTTCTGTTTTGCCAAACTAAACATACTTTTAATTGTTAAAAAAAAGTACTTGGGGGCCAACAATTTAAAACTATCCCCCTCCAACTCATAATTTTGATCCCCTATATTACAAAGTTATGTTAATTTCCAAAAAAGATGGACTCCTATTTGAATCTGAATTTTGTCCTTTTAACATCTGATCATCAAATTTAGATGCTGGTGCAAATCTAAGTTCTTTCACCTCTTAACTGCAGGATTGTTGGTGAGCTACAAGCACAACATATGCTTCCATTTATACCTCTCAACAGTTAATTACAAGTGTAAACAGGAAGGTACCAATTAGGGCTGGTAAAACTGTTTCCATTGAAGCTTTTTTTCAGTGGGAAACATGTTTTTGACAGCATGAGTTTTGTGAAAGTTTCTGATTTCATCGAAAATTGGATTTTTTTTTTAAATGAGAAAGTCAAAACCTAAGTTATTTGGCCTAAAGCAAAAGATTTTCAGTTTTTGGCAGAAATATTTTGATTTTTTTAATTACTGAAAAACAAAAATATTTTTTTCCTGAAGAAAGTTTGGACTTTTAATTGAAATCAACCAACCTTTACATTTCTTTTTCTGCCAGTTATTTTGCAAGAGGAGATTTGATTCACAAATGTCTTCCATGGTTCTGAAAATTTACCTCCAAACCTGTCATACAAACTTTACCATCAAAAATCAAGCTATTTTTGAATTCTATATTGAATGCTTCAAACAACATGTAATGGAACATACCACATATAAAGAATTTCAAATGTCATCTTCCTTTTTAAGTGGCTGATTCTATCACAAAGTTTTCCAGTCACTAACCAATCAGCTTTTACTTAGAATGACCCAAAACGCATTATACTTCTATCCCATTCTAGTCATGTTGCTGTTGTCTCTGTTCATCACCATAAGGCTGATTGCTTTTGAAGACACAGAGCTCATTGTCAGCCAGCTGTTGATGAGGACTGTAGTCAGTAAGGTACTGTTTTTCCACTACCATGTGTGACTTCCCAAAGTTTCTATGATTAGATTTCTATAACCAGAAAGGTATAAAATATACCCATATGCTCCTTGCTTATAGATCCTACAAAGAGGCTTCCCAGCTGGAGCACTGCATTTGGCCTATATACTCTGCTACCACAACGGGGCTACCAGTAGCATTTTTAACTAGAGCTATTTCAACATTAATATTCAATAGCAAAACCATGTTACAACTACTTTGGTTTGAACCAATTTTAAATAACATACTGCTTCAGGCTCAATGTGCTGGGGAAAAAGAATCTTCAAAGCACTGCCCACCATGAACGTCTGTAGATAAGCCCCCTTGTGGCTATAAATCCCAAATGTTTTTCTTGTAGGGACATAAAGAAGCCTCAAGCCTGTCTACGTTGAAAAATTAAATCAACCTAGCTATGTCGCTCAGGGCTGTGAACTTTTTAACACCCTGAATACCATAGTTAACTCAACCTAACCCCCAGCGTAGAGGCAGGTAATCTTCCATCAACCTAACTACCCATACTCAAAGAGATGGATTAACCAGAGTGATAGAAAAATCCCTTTTTGTCACTGTAGGAGGCATCTACACTGCTGTAGTTATTCCATAGTTGTGACTGTGGCAGAGACACAGCCTTAGGTGGGAATCATGGAATTCCACAGCAATACAACATGTGATCCTCCAACTTTTGTCAAAAAAACATATATCTGTCACTGTAAGCGCTGCTAAAAATCTACCTGATTGCAGAAAGCACACACTGCCTGATTTGTGAAACAGAAATTTATTATCTCAAGGGCAAATTCTACAACCTTACTCATACACCGTAGCCCCATGAACTTCAGAAAGATTATTCTTGCAAGTTCATGGTAGTAAGATATGGCCCTCGCAAGTTATACACATTGTGGGGACTAGGGATGTAAAAGCCTAAACAGCTCGTGATTGTTTAAACTGGGGAGGCAGGGGGAATAGCAGCTAGGCTCAGCAACCAGTGAGTGAGAGCAGCTGGGCAGCTCTTGCTCATGGGGAGGTGTCAAATCCAGTCTGTGTGTGGGATGGGGGGGTCAAGAGGGAGAGCTGCAGCTGGACTCAATCCAAGTCAGCTCAGCTGCCCCAACACGCACAGAACAGGGAGAGGGGGAGAGGAGCCTGCAGCTGGGCTTGGCACCGCTCCCTGAAAGCAAGAGCTACCCAGTGCATGCAGAGCCATGTCAGCAGGAGAGCTACAGTTAAGCAGCTCTTGCTTGGCAGTGAGAAACCAAGCCCAGCACGGCCTACCCTCCCCCCAGTTTTAACCACTTAGATGTTTTATATTTAGAATGTTTACTTGGATTCTTTAATAAAGGAACTTATATATTCTTAATGAGGACTGAATCACTCAGGGGATGAACAATGAGCTCCATGAGTCTCGCCCTCCTGGTCACTTCTTTTCAAACCTAACCAAAGGTGTTACTGACTGATGGCTCTTTGGCGCCCTAAATGAAATGATCCAATAATATCGGTTGAGTTTGCAGTGTACAGCTGTCCATGTGACTTTATGTCTATCATACTATCTTTGTTGACATTCTCAGTAAAGGGGGGTTAGGATGGAATGGTCATAGAGAATGAACTACACAGTTAGGTTTCTGGAGGCTCTTCAAGAACAAAGTTGAGGCATGTTGGCAGAACAAAGTGGAAGACGTTTGCACAGCTGCTACCTGTTCTGTGGATTGGGGTCTTCAGCTTTCCATTCTGTCAAACAGACTGGCACTTGTAAGTAAGTTAAGGGTTGGTGTCAACAGCTAGATCAGGTGTGCCAAACACATGACCCATGAACCATACCTTTTCTGTGTGGCCCTTGACTGCGCTCCGCAAGACCACATGAGAGAACGTAGGCCCTGGTATTTTGATTTATGGTATGTATGGCCCACTTGAAGTACATTTAAGTCAAATCTGGCCCACCATAGCAAATGAGTTTGACACCCCTGAGCGAGATGATGACGGTGTAACCATCCTTTCGTTTGACCTGCCAAACAATTTGAGTCAGTCTTGCATAGCTTCAAGGTGCAATACATGTATTGGATAAAGCTTCCCATATTTTTATTTTTGATGATCATTATGTGATGTTTGTTTGCTAGAGAAAATCCAGTGGTGGCAATCTGTTTTTATGTTCATGACTTTCATTTTAATAGCTATTCAGTGTAGTCTTGCAATAGGCTGCAATATAATTTGGCTCATTTAAACTGAGTACCCATCTCTCCCCTTATTACAACAAATGCATAAGGATAATGAATGGCTCCATATGGCAGTCCTTTTGTACAATGCATTACTCATATTAGTTATAGATTTTATCTTGGCTCATAGCACTCCTGTATAGCCAAGGCTGGTTGATCAGTTCCTCTTCCTGATAATGAACAGCGTCAGTAGTATGTCTATGACCAAATTTAAAATGAGTGTAAAAAAGGAAAATGAGATAAAAGATGATTTTTGTAAACAAGGATTTTTTTATTGCTGTTTTTTTTAATGACTGGGGAAATAAAACCAGTGCATAGTTACTATCTAACCAAATAACTTCCATATTATGAAAGGCCTCTGCTCTTGTTTTTACATTTAAGGGAGTCACTTACACATACATTTTTGGGTTTGAAACTGATACAGTTTCTGATTATTTCACAAATTTCAAAACTAATATCTGTAAATAATGTAAAACAATGTTAGCGTAATGACTAGTAAAATAGAATGAGGAGTCAAGAGGCCTGGGAGCTATTCCCTTTTTTGTCACTGATGTGTTGTGAGATCTTAGGAAATTCAGTTCTCTGCTCTGTGCTTCAGCTGTTCCACCCTAAAAATGGGGTGATACACTCCCCCCACTTTGTGATGCACTTCGAGTTCTATGAATGAGAAGTGTTAATGAATAACCACTTATACATAATAGCCTGATGAAAATTTAGTTTGAGTACACCCAATTAGGGGAAAAAAAGCATAATCTAAATCTTCCCTTAAGCACTTTCATCATTTTAGCTGAGAAAAAGTTTCAGATTTAGATTCAATTGTGTATCTGAAAGCAATGACTGCATGAATTCTTAGGCCACTGCTGCTACACAATCCATATTAAGATAACCATATGTAATCAAGCATGACTAATGGCCTTATAGTTAAAATAGTCCCAGCATGACATATTTGGCTGTCCTTTTCCAATTCACCATACTTACTTTCAAGCTGTTATATTGGAACCCCTGCATCTAACGGAAGCCATTTCATGGGCGCAAGGATAGGTCATGATCCTGAGAGTTTCTGAGCACTTTCAAACCCCAGTGAAGTAAAGGAATCTAAACTGGAAGTCCTTATTCAGAACTTAATCACTCAAAGCTAGAAATGGTCAACATTTTCCAAACAAGTGTCAACTGCCAAAGGGAAGATATTTTGTTACTGCAGAAAGTAGTCATATGAATTAGAAAAAAAATTGAACCCTACATCTAAATACATTTGGATGAAAAAAGTGACTGTAGCTCAAACAAAATGAATCCTCCACTCCTGCTAATGGCTCCCCTGTCCCATAACCAGTTCCTCCTCTTTCTTTTCTGTCTATTCGTGATTCTTCTATTTGATTACTGTTATCATCACCCAACTTGTTATATCTGTGTAAATGTTGTCTGTTCCATGTCATATAGTTCTACTCATTTGATAAATTGTAAAATTGCGTAACTCTATGGGTATCTTGTGAAATGTGCAGTATTTGGAAACATGCAAACTATGAGTCACTCAACTTTTTGTACTTTTCATTGTCTGTTTTATAAGAAAAATCAATGAAAAATTAATCACAGAAAAAATGGCCTTCCCCTCCCAACACTCCCCCAGCAAATAAGATCAAAAACATTATCGAGATTAACATCTTTAATTTTATCATGAACTATTTTTTTCAGCAAACAAAAAGTAACAATAATCATTTCTATGTTATTTCTGATAATGTTTTCAATAAAACTTTCTGGAAAAAGGGTCAAAAAAGTAATGAAAAAATTTGGTTACAATTAATTTATACATGCGTTTTAGTTGTATTTCCTTCCCACTTAGAATTGTTTATGATATCTTGAGAACGGGCCCCATCAATTCCAAATTAAACCCTTGTAGTGGAGTGTGGCTCCAACTGGGGGCTGACCCACACTAGGTTTTGTGGGTTTGCAACTTCTTCTCTAAGAATCCATGGCTGGGGTATGTAGGGGAGCCCACTATCATTCCTCCACTGGCTTCCAGCTCAGGCCTTTGTTTGGAACACCTGGGACTTGTCCTTCTCTTGCTGTTCTTTGAGCTCCTTTCTACCTGTATAATCTTCCTCAGCTTCCTGCCATGCTTTTCTCTCTTTACATATTGTCTACACTTAAGGACTACAGCAGCCCAGCTGCAGTGGCGCAGTCTACAGTGGAGTTAGGTTGGCTTAACTAAAATCTCTGGGCTGTGGATTCTTCATCTCACTGAGAGATACAGCTATGCTGATGTACATTCTCGGCATACACCAGCCCTTGGTTTGTCTGGACTCACCCATCTATGGTAGGGTCTTCTCTCTGCAATTCTTTGTCTCTCTGCCAGCCACCTGTCTCCTCAGAAGTTTCTCCTCTATCTGAAGCCCTTAACTTTTGATCATTCCCAGATGCTTCCTTGCCTAATTAAAAGCTTTCTAGTTACTCAGTGAGTTAACTGCTCTTGGGATGGACCTCAGCTGCCTCAGTCTCCCTTGTGAAGACCTGTCAGAGGTAGCGAGGCCCTGGCTGGATCCCTTCAGTAGGCCAGCTGCCCTCTGACATACCTGATGCAAGTTCCCATATTGATTTCTTAAATTTTTATTTGAAACTGCTATATATTGTCTCCCTGACATATCAGCACCCATCTTTATTGGGCTACAAATGGTCACTCTGGACATAAGAGGGCCCACCAAGTCTATAAATACCTCTTTTGGAGATAAGTCTTATTTTTATTTACATTAAGACCATTTTACAGTGGTTTGGCAAAGAAAGGGGTTCTGCAGCAAATATATGTGTAATTTACATGCCCTTTATGCTGCCCGACAATGTAAATAAGTGTAAATGAAAAGGAGACCCAATGTGTCTGGCAATCCTGGGATGCTGAAAACTTCATAAAATAGAAGGATGCTTAGGGAGAAAACACCATGAGTCACTGTAGAAGCAGGACTTCTGCTGGCCTTCCAGCAGACAGGGCCTTAACAGATGTGAGGGCTCTGTGCTGGATTCATCTCTGAATGTACATGGGATATATCCTGATGTTAGCAAAGCTTTTTGATACTGTCTCACATGACCTTTTCATAAACAAACTGAGGAAATACAACCTAGATGGAACTGTTCTAAGATAGATGCATAACTAGATGGAAAACTGTTTCCCAAGAGTACTTATCAGTGGTTCCCAGTGAAGCTGGATGGGCATCTTCAGTTGGATACTACAGGGATCAGTTCTGGGTCAAGTTCTGTTCAATATCTTCATTGCTTATTTGGATAATGGTGTAGGGAGTTCACAAAGTTTGCAGACAATATAGACCTTGGAGCGGTTGCAAGTACATAGGAGGATAGGATTAAAATTCAAAATGATCTGGACAAACTAGAAAAACACTCTGAAATAAACAGGATGAAATTCAATAAGGATAAGTGAAGAACTTTGTATTTAGGAAGAAACAAGAAATTGCACATGTAAAAATGGAAGATGACTACTTAGGGAAGACTACTGCAGAAAGGGATTTTGGAGTTGTAGTGGATTACAAGCTCAAGCTTCCACCTTAAACACACCACATGATCTATTGTCTACAGCCAAGTCCTAAGATATAACCACATTTGCTCTGACCCCTCAGACAGATGCAGACATCTTGAGGATCTCTGTCAAGCTTTCTTAAAACTACTGTACCCATCTGGGGAAGTAAAGAAATGGATTGACAGAGCCAGATGGGTACTCCGCAGTCAACAACTACAGGAAAGGCCTAAAAGAGAAAATAGAACGCCACTGCTCACCACATACAATCCCAAGTCAGACCTCTACAACAGATCATTAAGGATCTACAGCCTATTTTCAAAGATGACCCCTCACTCTCTCTAGCCTTGGGAGAGACACCTCTCCTCACCTACAGACAGTCCCCAAACCTTGAACAGATACTCACCAGCAACTACAGACCTAACAAAAGAAACGTTAAAGCAGGCATATATCTTTGCAACAAACCATGCTGCCAACTTTGTCCACATATCTGCACTAAAGACACCATCATAGGACCTGACCAAGCCAGCTACTCTATCAAAGGGTCATTCACTTGTTCATCCACTAATGTGATATTTGCCATCATGTGCTGGAAATGCCCCTGCACCTTATACTTTGGACAAACAGGACAGTTTCTATGCAGAAGAATAAATGGGCACAAAACTGACATCAGAAATCACAACAAAAAAAAGTTGCTGAGCACAACCATCTTCCTAATCACTCCATTGATGATTTGTTAATGACTGTCCTCAAGAAAATCAATGGGAAACCAAGACTTCAAAGAGAAACAGCCAAAATTGAATTAATATGCAGATTAGATTGTGTGAAAGCAGGACTGAATCATGACTATGGCTTCTTTTCCCATTATAACAGGTAATTTGACTTCATGCTGCTCTACGTGCTGTTTCCCAGAGTTTGAATCTTTACAAATGCCCTGAGTTGCTGTTGCAGTATGACCTGATCCCATGTCTTACACTCCCCTGCATTTATTTTCATCCCATTCTGTAAGTTCCCCCTCTTCAAAGCGTCTGACAAAGTGGGATTTTGTCCCGCGAAAGCTCATGTGATAAATAAATCTGTTAGTCTTTAAGTGCCACAAGACTTCCTGGTTTTTTTAAGCTAAATAAGAGTTAGTGTAATACCGTTGCAAAAAAGTAAACATCACTCTGAGATGTACTAGCAAGAATGTTGTAAGCAAGATACAAGAAGTAATTTTTCTGCTATATCCACTGGAGTATTGTGGCCTGTTCTAGGCACCACATTTCAGGAAAGATATGGATACAGTCCAAATTGGAAAGAGTCCAGAGGAGAGCAACAAAATTGATTTGAAGTCTAAAAAGCATGACCTATGAATAAAGATTGAAAAAATAGGTTTTTTAGTTTGGATAAGAGACGACAAAGAGGAGACATGATAACAGTTTTCAAAAACATACAAGGTTATTATAATGAAGATGGAGAAAAACTGTTCATGTTAACCTCTGAGGATAGGACATGAGGCTTAAATTGCAGGAAAGAAGGTTTAGGTTAGATATAAGGAAAAACTTCCTGAAAAGGGTAGTTAAGCACTGGAACAAATTTCCTAGGGAGGCTGTTGAATCTCTGTCATTGGAGGTTTTTAAGAACACATAAGACAAAAGCCTGTCACAAATGGCTTATTTATTACATAGTCCTGCCTTAAGTAGAGGGGACTAGGTCAGATGAGCACTTGATTTCCCTTTCAGTACTATATTTCAATGATTATACCTCACAAACTGCACAAACATTGCTGGAGAAATTTCTACTAAAGTATTTCATTTCTAGGTTGACATTCACCCTGTGCTCACTGTCTGCCCAGAGTCCACGAACTAGTCCAACTTGGTGCTTAATCACCTATATAAACTACAAATTTCCTTTTATACTCCTCCACCACGAACATCAACGGAAATATGAAGGGCTGATCTATGTTTTCACACCCATATGCCATTCTTAAGCAAGTTGTTTTCTTACACATTCTGGGAAACAAAGTTCACAGGCATGTGTGGCTATCTTCCACATACTGCATGTGTTTGGGATGCTCAGACAGCGTTGAGCATCACAGTTGCTTGCGGTGGAGGCAAAACCAGTACTCCAAGGGGTTGGAGGGGCCACTTGGTGTCTGGGATCCCACTAAATTAAAAGGGTGATGCAGCTAGGCAAAGAGCAGCTCACCATGACAAGAGGGACATGAACCACCATGACGCCTCTTTCTAGCCTGCAGCTGGCTAACCTCCGTTCATCAAGGGTCAGGAGCATGTCTCACCCAGTATGCAGACCCCTCAACCCCATCTTCTGTGCTTTGCACCAACTCTCCTCACTCCCCATGTTGAGTACAAGTGTTTAGTAGGTTTCATTACGCATCTCTGTCCCCCCATGCAAAAAGACCTTCCACTGTCTGACTTCAGTGAACATGTGCAACTCATTATCTTCAGATCATGTCATCAGTGAAACCTGTGCATTTCCTTTGCTCTAGTGGGTTTGCCGAACTGCAGCCAGCTGGCCATTTAACTGGTATTTAGTAAATAAGTCTACCAAGACTGTACAAGCCAGAATAGATTCCAGGTCCCTCCCCATGACCTGCTCTTTAAGCTGAACAGAAGCAAAAAAGCAAGACAACCTGGGGCTCCTAAAGTCAGAGGTGAGACTAGCCAGTAAGCTGAGCTCCCATAAGTGACTGTCTCTGACTGGCTGGCAGATGCAAGTAGAGCTGAGCTAGGATTTGCTGGAGAGCTTCCTTTGTTCTCTGCTGCACTGTTAACATTGCCCACTGTTCTCCAAAGCAGCGGATAATGCACCCTGGGCAGATAAAAGTAGAATTGCATCTGAGCTGCAATCTGCAACAATGGAACTGCGGACCGGAGTATCTGAAGTGGACACGCATGGATCTGCAGGGCTGTACAAGCAACCAGTAACATTTGTACCTTTCTGAAACCAACCTTGATTCAATAAAATTGATAAAAGTCATTTTAGCTGATTTTACTTGATGGGTTTCCAGCAATGGCTTCTCAATTACATCGCAAATGCAAAAGAAAACACTTGGCATAACTGGAAGGCTCTTGTTTGGTTAAGGACACACTTCCTCAGACCATACACTACCTCCAGGCCAAGTAAAGGCACTAGCAGAATGTTGTATCTGCCCTTCTTTCTTCAACAGAGGGATTCTTAGTAAGAATCTGCATCTACTAAAGAAAAAATCCAGTTACTTACTGTGGAAAGACAGCTCCTTTGTTCCCTGATGATTGCACAGAATCCTAGGAAACCTGTAATCATCACCAAACCTCCTGCAAAGATCAGGATGTACGCAGACACAGCAAATGTACTAGACGCCAGGATATTCAGATAGTCGCTTTTTTCAACCAGGGTCCATGTGCCAACTGCCATCACTGCAGCACCACCCATCTGATAAAACACAAGGAGAAGGAAATGCACCTGGTGAAGCCACACTTTGAAACACATTACTCTGGCACCCACAATGTGCACCTTGCTTAATATTTTTTTAGCTATCTGGGTAGCTCTCATAATGATGAAGTGGGATTTTCTCCCATGAAAGCTCATATTATAGTTAGTCTTAAAAGTGTCACCAGATTCCTTGTTTGTTTTGCTGAACAAGGCTAACATGGCTACCCCTCTGGAACTTGTTATAACAGGTGTCATCCAATGGAGCTCTTACAGTCTTCCGAGTTCTTAGTTTGCAAGCAAGTTTTGACTCTTAGGAATTATGCACTGCTGCTAGTTTTCAGTTGTACTGTTTTATGCAGAGGCAACTCTGGGAGAAAGGGAGCTGAGGAGCACCAGAGAAGGTGTTCATGAGTAAATAACAAGTTATATTTAGTATATAACCAGGTTCCATATCGTTTATACCTCTTCCACCACAAAGCTGGCCTGCAAGACCCTGGATTTCTGCTACTGATTAGCAGAGAGGCAACACTTTCAGTGTGGAACACTGATGTTAGAAAATGGAAACAATATCAGCACCACCATGACAAGATTAGATGTCCCTCTATTATTTCAGATCCGGCAGTGCTGGTAACAGCAATGCAGAAACTGAAAAAATTTGTCAGCACCTAATGTTATTTTTATTAGATATAGTCAAAGAGATTCAATAATAAACATTCTAATAATTTAATCATTTTTCATTTTGAACCTATATCATGGTATCTGAATACCTAACCATGTTATATTTATGACTACACAGATTGATTTCACTCTCCTGCTATTCTTTGGGTCAGAAAATAGTATTCAGATGACTACCAGCTCAGCCTAAGAGTCCCTACCTGGCCCATCCTCTCTTTGCTACAGAACCTCAATTTTTCCCCAGTACAATATCCTTAGTTCAAACACATGCCTCCCCCCAAGTATGAGAAACTGGTTAATCACAATAATATTTACTTACCAATCCATTAAAAGTTAAGCAGCTTGTTTCCCAAGCCTCTTAAAACTACAGAGTGCAGGTTTGACAATTGAATTATTAAAATTATTAGAACAGCATTTCCCATGAAGTAGTATTTAGCTTTTCTCTCTCACTACACCCTAACAACTGAGAAAACTATTCCACAAAACTGTGCATTGCAGAAGACACTGAATTTTCACAAGACCAGTGTGTTATACACATGCAGGCCTAAGTAACCCAGTGTTGGCTAAAACTCATAAGCAACAATACACTGTACTGTGTTTAAAACTATCCACTCTCCCCATTGCCAAAATATTGTCTTTCCTAAGGTATCTTAGAATTTTTGCTGTCCGACAATGCATTTATTGTACTCCAAACGGCCAACAACAGGCAAAGAACAAGATGTAAAAACAAATATCCTAATTAGTCATCAGCTCTTCTTGCTCCTCTTTGCCCGCTCCATCCCACTCTCCACCATCTTCCCACCAGCACAGACACAAATCCCAGATCCACACTCTCCATTGTCTCCTTCACCTAACATCTGGTGACATTTGCCCTATTCCTGACCCTCCCTCCATCCCCATCTTTTATATCTCCTACACCCATCCTTGCCACCACCTTGTCACCATTCCTAACCTCACACCCATTCTCCTCCTTCTCCTACTCTCTCTGAAACTTCCATTACATCTTTAAAATGCTCCCAACAATTCACAACCTGCTCATCTCTCACAGAAACTTGGACTGCTTCATTTGACACTGCCTCTGCCACTGCCCTCTTTTAGGGACTCCTCTCCATCTCTACTCTCTGCCCTGGATCAGGCCATGATGGGAGTATTGGTCTTCTCTTTGGTTCCTTCCCCTTCCCACTCTTTCTTCTCTTTTGAATAGCACTACACCTGACTCTTCCCTCCCCTCCCACACCATGTCCATCTCTACTGTCTGCCCAACTCCTCCATATCAGCCTTCCTTTCAGATGTTAGCTCTAAGCTCTGTTTTCCCCCCCAGTGTTTCCCACACATCCATGGATGACTTATTCCATATTGATGACTTATCTGACCACTTTGTTTCGTGTTTCCTCACCTTCACCTTTTCATTAAACATGCAGTGCTGACCCAACTTGCCGACACACCACAACAGATATTTACCAGACTTGGTCTTCACTAAGCACTGGCCTCTCTCTGATCTCTTTGTTGCTGATTTCCCTCTAACTAACCATCACCTGGGCCCTTTCAGCATTGCCCACCAGCACTCCCAATAACCTGTCCTTGGCCTTTCCATAATTGCCAGTTCATCAGGATTCTCCTCCCTGCCCTTTCTCCCACTGATATGGTTGTTGTTGCCTCTCTCTCTCTCTCTCTCTCTCTGTGAGCCTCCTGCATCCTGGACTCCTTCGCCTCTCTCTTCCACCACAAGGCATGTGCTGCTCTGCCAGCCCTACTGGGCTCATCCATCGTAGTCACTTCCTCTGCTCCTGGTTGTTTGCTGTGGGGTGTCTTGCAGAAATCCTGAGACCAGGTTAATTTCCTCCACTACAGATTCATTCTCTCCTTCTTCAGTTCTTCCATCTTCCTTGCAAAACAACTCTACTCCTCCAACTCAACTGAGTCCCATTGTGACATATTATACCTCAAAGCGGCACACCATAGACCTCATATTCATCAATCCTGAATGGTTGTAATAGTTCATCCTAACCATACCTTATGAGATATCTAGTGAAAGATCATAACTTGCTAAAATTCATTGTACTTTCAAAATACATGTTCCATTAGCCTATGTCAAGTTATGAAATTTTATTGTATAGCTTCTAGAAAAATCTAGTAAGTTTAAGAGGCTCAGAAGGGAATCCATAATAGTATGCAAAAGATTTACAACAGACTTACAGCTGCACTGGAGATTGCTCAAATCTATGACTCAGTCTCATGAGACAATACTGGGGTATTTGGTTGGGTTAAGCAAACTTGTGACTCTGAAAAGCCCACCTGAACATTCCTGGACTAATATCTGCTAAGCACATGGCCCAAAGATATAAAACAAGGGAAGGGGCTGCATGCCTTGGCCTCTCTCTTTCCCCACCTACACTGGAAGTAATGAGAGGGCTGAGTGATGGAGACTTCCACAGGAGATTGGTTCTAAGTTTCAGGGAGAAGCTTGTGTATTGAGAACTATGCCATCTGGTTGAGTGAGAAAAACTGCTTAATTTAGACACTACCTAGTGTTGTAACGATTAGATTCAGACTGTGCATTAATCTTTGTTTTCTTTGGCTGTGTTCACACAGCCCTCTTATTTCGAAACAACAGAGGTTGTTTCGAAATAAGATTTAGGCTGTTCACACGACGCACGGTTGTTTCAAAACAACGGGTCCCATTGTTTCGAAACAATGGCGTTGTTTCGAAACAAGTTAAACCCCATGCGGGGACGAAACAACGCCGTGCGAACATATTGTTTCGAAACAATGGTGACTTGTTTCGAAATAACTGTTGCCTGAACCTGCTATTTCGCTTTGAGCGTTTTTCCTTAATTCAAATTAACAAACTGTTAATTTGAATTAAGTTATTTCGAAATAAGGCATTATTTCGATACAAGTTGTTTCAAAACAACCGTATCGAAATAACCCCCTGTGTGTGAACACAGCCTTTGGTACCTATCTCTGATCTCTTGTGCCTACCACTTATACTCACTTAAAAGCCATCTTTCTGTAGTTAATCTGTCTATTTTATATTTTAGCTAAAAGAGTGTGTTTCTGCTAAAGTGTCTGGAAAATCTCAGCTCAGTTAACAAAGGCTTGTGTATATCCTCTCCACACTGAGGGGGGTGGACTGGGTAATACATTTATACTAGTCAGGCTTCTGACCAGGGAAGAATGATGCGACTTCAGGGTGCAATGCAGGTAGCTGGGGTGAACTGGATGCATCATTTCTGAGGTTCCTGGATAGCTCTGGGAGCATTCATGCAATCTAGCTGGGTGTGGATCTCCACATGCTGTTGGGCTGAGTGATAGCAGCACCTGGATGGAGGTGCTGCTGCCTGTCACTAGCAAAGCACTATGAGGAACAATGCAGGCTAGAGAGTTCAGGGAGCACTGCAGTACCCCAATAGGAACTTGTATCCCAGGGGAACCCATCACACCCATGCTCACAATCTCACCTCTCTTTTTACCACCACTGACTCAAACCACCACCTCCGCCAATTCTCTCTCTGCTCATGATCTCAGTGATTTCTTTCAAGAGAAAATTAACCAAATATGATGCAACCTTTCTCCTCCCTTCAGTTTACCTTCCCTTCCACTGGCCCTGCTTCAACTCTCCTCCTTCTCCTGTTATAGATGCAGAAGTTTCTCATCTGCTGGCCTGATATAATCTGTCCATTTGCCCTCATGCCTCTTATCATCCCCCTGTTTCTTTTTTTCTTCACCTCTCACACTGCTTTGGCTCTTCTCCTCAAACAATCAGTCACATTTTAGCATCTCCTGTCTTAAAATAACCGACCCTTGGTTCCACTTACTTTACCTACCACTACATCTCCATTTCAGTTCTCTGCTCATTGAATATCCTGTTACATTCACTATCTGGAGTGCCTCTCCTCCTTTTCCATTCCTGACTCTCTCCAAACCAGCTTTAAGCTCTTCTACTCTACTGAAACTGCTCTTACTGAAGTCTCTCATTGTCTCTTCCTAGGGAAGCTCAGCATCCTTGGTCAATCTGCTGCCTTCAATACCAACACTGTTCCCTCTAAGCTGTGCGCATGTGTGCGTGCACACAGGTCATGAAACCCACGCACAGAACAAAATAAAGTGCGCAGAAAAAATGCAATAGTGCTAATATTGGTGCCCACAAAGAAATTTTTTTGTGCACACAAAGAATTTTTTTGCGCTCACAGCCTACAAATAATTAAAGGGAATACTGAATACAAGTGACCATATTATTCTTCTCAGTAAAATCTCATACTCCTTTAGCTTCCATTATTTTATTCTTCTCCTGTTTCTCCTACTTCTGTAATCATTCCTTCAGAGGATCCTCCTCATTCTCTTTCCAGCTTTATGAGCGTGTTCCACGTAGCTTTGTCTTGGTCCTTGTCTCTTCTTCCTCTATATCTTCATCTCTGTATAATCTCATCCACAAACACAAATGCAGTTACAGTTTCTGTGCTGATGAGTCACAGATCTCCAGACCAGTCTTCTTCTGTTCACACTAAAATCTTACCCTCTTTCTTCGATATCATCTCATTAGCTCAAACTCTTTGTCTTCTCCTCCAAGACCTCCTCCCACCAATTTTCTCAACTAACGTGGACACGATCCTTCCTCTCACTCAGGCCTACAACCACAGCATTATTTTCAACTCAGATCGCTCTCTCTCTAGGTCTGCATCCAGACGATACCTGAATCTTGCAGATTCATTCCACAAATTTCCTTTGGGAAATGGCCTTTTGTGTTCATCCACACAGCTAAAATTCTTGCCAAAGTCCTCCGCATCTCATGTCTTGATTACTACAACATACTTTTATTTGGTCTTCACAAATATAATCTTGCCTCTCCCATATCCATTCACAATGCTGCTGCAGAGATGAAATCCCTAGTCCATGTTATCCCTCTCTGTGCATACCTCTTCAGTGTTGCATCATAACATACTCGTCTTTATTTTCAAGGCCCTTCCTGGCCTATCCCCACCTACCTATCATCTCTCATTCATTATGAAAATGTTAATTCCTGCTTCAATAGGTTCCTGATGCCAGTTCCATCGCCCGCTTATAAAACTTTCACACAAACAAGTATGTTTGTTCCTTCTTCTGTGCTGCCCTTCACACTTGGGAGGAGCTCCTTGTAAACATCCACAAAGCAACATCATTATTCACCTTCAAATACATCCGCAAAACTCTCCTGGCAACAAAAATCTTGACAACAGTAAGGCAGCAGGTGTGCTGAAACTAATATCATCTTGTTTCTTGTACTCCCCTGTCTGCCTGTAGCCATCCCTTGTCTACTGTATTACTCTTAGATTATAAGATTTTTGGGTCAGTGACTGGTTTTTTGTTCTATATTTGCATTGTGCTTAACACAACAGGGTCCTAGTCCATGACTAGGTTTACGAGGTGCTAAGATAAATACAAACAACAAATAATTAAAAACCATGCGACAGTGATGAAGTTGCCAAATTCTACTCTGGACAGTTAAATTCTGCTTCTCTAAATTCCTTCTGCAGTTTCAACTGGACACAATAACTGGGCCTGATTTTCTTCTCTCACTGATTTTACATTAGTTTAATTTCTTGGCTTTAAATGGATATGTGCAGATAATAACAGACATATGAATAAACAATCCTCACCCCTTGATGAAAGGAGAGAGAAGGGATCTGTGGGAAGAGAATCACCAAGCAAGTTCATCCTTTTCAGCCCAATCCTTAATCTATGATTCTATGATTCTATGTACTTAGCCTACTGAAGCTGCCATGAAAATGAAATAGCCCAGGTACAAAACTGATTTGCCTATCCTTTGCCAGGTTATGTGGAGTGATATTAATGAGAAAAATCACTGATATTTTACTCACCCATTCCCCAAAATAATTATGCTTCTTCTAAAACAAAAAATCAGACCCACCCAACCCCTCCCAGAATGACTCACTCTGATCATGTAGAATTTTGCATGATTGAGCAATGCAGCACCATAGTTTTACATGGTCCTTTTGTAATTAAGAAAATGAACAAAAAGAGGGGCTAGGGAAAGGAGGGATGAGGGATAAAATAAAAAGTAATGAGAGCCACACTGCAGTGAGAGCAAATTTTTAAAATTCTCATCTTATGAGGGGAAGTGTAGCTAGCATAGGAGCAATGTCTACAGTGGAACACAAGTGAGTTTTGACAAGAATTGCTGCAATAAGATGACTGGGGCACAAGAAGACATTATTGTCTATTACCTTACGGCTATTACTCACTTTTGTTTCTGTTACTTAGATTT
The DNA here is from genome assembly GCA_007922195.1 of Podocnemis expansa. NCBI lineage: Eukaryota > Metazoa > Chordata > Testudines > Podocnemididae > Podocnemis > Podocnemis expansa. The sequence continues at coordinate 681,097 of ML682088.1, forward strand.
GGTTGAACTCGAGAGCTGCACTTTGCCAGAAGTAGAGGCTATTGTTTTTCTTGTCTCCTGAAGAGGAAACTTTATTATTAAACTTGAGGCACCAAGCAGGGATCAGTGGCCTATTCTGCTTGGCACTGTACATGCCTGTAACAAAAATTTAGTTCCTTCTACAAAGATCTTACAAGCCAACTATAAAGTGAGCTTCAAACAGTGGAAGCACAAAGTACTAGTGAGATAGACCTAGATATCAAAATAAGCTGCGATCTTTCCTTGTCCCCCTTCTTCCCCTGCTTACTGTTTTGTAGGCACACAGCATTGGTGGGTTTTAAAGGAGAATAACACAATTGTCTCCAGAGGCAGCACATGGGATCAGGCAGGCTATACCCAAGCACAGATTCACCTTAACTTTCAGCATGTCTGAGACATTATTCTGATTTTGGGGTTGTTTAAAGTGAACTTTAATGTTAAACAAAAACTGTATAAGCAGATGAATTTGTAGTGAAAACTGAAGACACTAACATTCAAAAGAAGAAAAATTATCTTAACAGCTTTTATTATTAACTATTTAAATTGTTATTTAGTTGTATTGCAAAAACACTGAAGAGCCCCAGCCATGGATCAGTATCCTATTGCAGTGGTTTTCAAATTTAGGGTTGGGACCCAGTACTGGGCCATAGACCCTCAGGCACTGGGTCACGGCACCCCCTACTGCTGCCACAAAAGACTGGAATGCATTGCTCAAAGAAATAATTGTTGGGTTGCGGGCATAATCAATTTTTTTCAACAGGGTTTCAAGGAAAAAATTTTGACAACCATTGTCCTATTGTGTTAGGTGTCATATAAACACAGAACAAAAAGACAGCTGGTGCCCCAAAGAGTTTCCAGTCTAAGTATAAGATGGGAAACAATGGGCAACAACAACATGTTTGTGGCTTCTATCTTTTAGCAGGAAGAATGAAGACAGTTGTGGCTTATTCTTCCTTCTTCCACTGCTCTGGGCATCCTTCTGTCCTCTACTCCTTCTTCTTCATGCTGGTTTTATATCACAGCTGCTGCCTCCCCCTACAAGCTGAAATGTTTCTGCTGTTTCCTGAACTAGAATCCCATCTCACTTACCCCTGAAGGCCTGATCCTCTCACTAATTCCAATGGGAGTTGCTTGTATCTTCTGACAGCAAAAGAAGACCTTTAGATTTGGTTAAACTATCTTTCTCCCACCTAGGAACCCTGTATACACTTGGAGCAATGACCAGTATTCAAAATATTAACCGTTGTAACTGCTTTACTAAATATAACTCAACTCAGTTTCCTGAAAGACTATTATGCAAACTCCAGTAGCTTTAGCTAAAACTGACTTCTCACACTGAGCATTCAGAGCAGATTTACTTCAAGTGTTGGAAAGGTTATGCTGTTTTCTTTGTAAACAGTGTATCTGAGAGCATTTGCCATGCTTCCTCCAGCAAGAATTTTCATGTTCCCAAGTCTTGTGTCTCTTGTGATCTCTCTAATGCCTCCATGAATAGAACGATCCCCAGATTTGCTGATAAGGCTGTTTCAGTGGGTCTCACTTTTCTGTCTGAGGTCGTAATGACTTTTAGCTGTATGCATTCATGTTATAGATCTCTCGTTGGTGCCTCTTGGGGGGGATGCACTGTCAAACTTACTGAAGGTCAAAACATTAACTTCACCTATTTCTGGCTCATAAAAGCATTTGTAATGATCCACAGCTTCTAAAATGCACTGATATGAAAGGGCACTATAAGTCAAACCCTCAGCACTAACTGGGCAGCAAGATGAGGAAGGCATTTCCTCACCAGGATGCTCCATGGAGACTGCTTTAGCCCAACAGCTGAAACAGTTTTCTGTATCTTGAATGTGCTGCTCTCCCAATGCACTCTGCAGCAGCAAGGTACCACCGAGTCCCACAGAAAGAGCGCTCTGGTACCACTCTGGTAATGCTATTCAGGACTGTTCAGAGTCTGCTCTCCCATACATGGGGTCTCCACACACCAGTGCAGCTACCTCTTGAATCTGACCTCGGAGCATTCAACATCCCAGCTCCATCCGAATTCCCTGTAGGTCACATTGGATGGGACCCTTGGGAGCCCTTACAAGTCCCCAAATGGACCATGCACCTACCTTGCAGTCAAAAGCGATTCATAGCCAGTGTGCAAGTCAGAAGGGTTTATTAGTTCCCAGGATCACAGCACAGAAAGGCTTTGTTAGCAGATAAATAAGTTACAGCAGTCCCCAAGTAAGGAGACTCAGAGCCCCTTCTCAGGCTTTGCTTCCAAGCCCCTTATAGGGGATGAACTGCCCCTTCCTGCCAACCAGTCCCCCAGACCCATCCCCTTGTCCCTCCCCAGCTCTTCCAGGGCAAGGTGGCCACTCCTCCTTTTCTCCACCTGCCATAACCTGTTACAACCTGTTGTAGCTTGTTGATCCAGCAGAGCAAAGGGATGTAGCTATGGTCTGTGTGCATATGGCTGGGGAATGCCTATCCACTCTCTAGTGGCCTCTGCAATGATCACACACCTGGGTCCCATCACCAAAATACATGAGTAACATATTGGAAAAAATGAGGCACAGATACAGCATTCAGAAAAAAAACCCCCAAGGATATCTCCACTTGCTCACACATCTTGCCCCTTTGAAACCAAACTGAGCAGGGTCACTTCAGCTGGCGGCCTGGGGAAGTCCAGGCCTTCCTCTCTATTTCCAAAGGGATAGCTGTATTAGTCTAGTCCAGCAAAAAAAAACCCCAAGGAGTCGTAGTCTTAAAGTGCCACACAACTCCTTAGTTTTTTATTTCCTCTCTATGACAAGCATCAGCTAATACTGGCATTCCCTGATCCTGCCCTGTCCTCCTTTGGATCCAGACCATAGACTGGCTATGTATGAACTCATCAACCAGCTTGTCTGCACTCCACAGATCCTTAGGTTTCGTGTCCACCAACCACAGCTTCCAGTCAGTGATCAGTTCACATCTGTCCTCCCTGCTAACAGCCTTGGCTCCAATACCCCATCTGCGGATGCAATGTCTCATCAGGGTGGTGTTTCTATGTAGGTCACACTCAGGGTCTTTCACAGAGTCCAGAATCTCTTCTGGTATGCCTCAGAGCTCAGCCCAAACTTGAGCAACAGAGACTCCTTGAACTGCTGATAGTCCCCTGTCTCCAGGCCATCTATCTCTGGCTGAGCACTCCTATGGCTTTTGGCTCCAGTAGAGGTGACTGGTGTTGCAGTCAATCTGCAGAGACTACCTGATTCAAATTACGAGCCTTCTCAAAGTTAGAGGTTCTCTACATCCCCTCTCTCCATGAATCAGGACAGCAATTTAGTGTCTATGTGCCATGCAGAGCTGGTGACATGGGGTCTATCTCAGCTCACCATGTGGAGGAGGTTGGGGAGGAAAGAGGGGGCTCCCTCTGAGTTTCCTCTTGGTCAATTCCAGTTCATGCTTCTTCTGTTTCTCCTTGCTGCTATAGCTCTTTCAGTTGTACCTCTTCTTCCAAACACCACACATCCAGGGAGGCTCCTGGCCATGAATACCCCCTGCTGACTGGAGCCGTGCATCTTGAGGATGCTTGGCTGCCTCTCCAGCTGCTCCCAGTCTCCTCTGAAATCCCATTTGAGTGAGAGTCCGGCTCTCGAGATTGATTGCTCTCCTCCAGCTAGGCAATCAGCGGCATGGTGGTGAGCCATCTGATGTGCAAATGTTTCTCTCTGCTTGGCTCTACAATTCCCTTCTTGGGAAGATAGTGATAATCCATCTTTCACTGTTCCCTCTAACTCCCCTTTGTCCCACTACTACTGCATCATTTACTGTGAGGTGCTCTTGTCCACGCGGTGTGCTTTGGAACCCCTTGGGCAAAGCCACTCAGGACTCTAGCACTCAGAATCTGACCACCCCACCAGAGTGTCCACACACCAGTGCAGCTGCTTCCTGAATTTAAGCTCAGTGCATTCAGTACCCTTTCTCCATCTGACCTTCCCCCGTATGTCTTCCTGGGGAGTCCTTACACATTCCTAAAGGGGCCATGCATCCCACCTTGCAGTCAGAAGTGAGAAGGGTTTATTAGCTCTCAGGATCACAGTGTATAGAGACTTTGTTAGCAGATTAATTAGGAGTTAAAGCAGCAACCAGCTAGGGAGCCTCAAAGCCCATTCTTGGGCCATGCTTCCAAAGCCCCTTATAGGGGATGGACTGGACTTCCAGCCAGCCACTCACTCCTGACCCATCTCCTTACTCCTCCCCAGTCCTTTGTCTCTTTCCCACAGAAAGTGTCCACTTCTCCTTGTCTTGGCCTGCCACAATCTGTTGCAACTGTTTGACTCAGGAGGACAGAGGCGTATGGCTATGGTCTGTGTATGCGTGGCTGGGGAAGACCCATCCACCCCCTAGTGGCCTTTGCACTAAGCACACTCAGGTCCTATCACCAAAACACATGAATAACATTTGGGGGGAAATGAGGCACACACATGCACTCAGAGAAAACCCCCAAAATATCTCCACCTCATCAGACAAAGATCTGAGGATGCACAATGTGCCTAATCTTCTGGCCCCACAAGTCTCCCATCCCCATGTTTTTGCATGATGTTGCACAAGGAGACCCAGAGGAATAGGGCTTCACAAACTTACTTGCATATATTGTGCAACTGGTATGTATCTGGGGTCCTTTCTACCTACTGAGGAAGAAGATAATTTACTCTGCTGGCACCAACTTTACAAACTGCACTGTGACCCACTGCAGCTACACCACAATAGCAGGGGATGGTGCTGAACTATGTTATTGGGCCAAGTCGTCAGCTAATATAAACTGATGTAATTCCATTAATGTCCATATGCTCACTGAAATCAATGCGATTGTTTACAAGGTTAAAGTTATGCACTTGCCCAAATGCCTGACTGTGTTAGGGCCACAGCCTATTTAATGTAAAGACGTACATCCTACACAATGCCCCGAGTCATTTAATGCAATGATTTCCATTTCAACACTCTTTAACCTTTTAGAATTCAGGCCAAAAGGGTGCACGTTTTAACTGGCAGAATAACTTCTGAAAATAAAGTCAATCTAAAGAGAAAATAATTGGCAAGGTTTAATAGGAAAATACAAGATACTTTTGTGACACTCTGAGACACAAGGAATCTCGTGGGGCTAGAAAAGAGCTATTGATTATGTTAACACAACAAAATTCCAGCACTTTGCCAAAGCTCTTTCAGGTAAGATTAAAACTATTTTATGCATCAAAAATTTGAGAAATATCTGCAGCTGGTTTTGAAATCATTGAAGTTGCTACCAAACTATTACTCAAGACTTGTAACCCAACATATAAATTGATGCCCTGTATATTTTCTACTTACTTGGATCAATGGTTTTCAACCTTTTGCACACACTTTGTTGCATATTACGATCCTGCAGGACACACCAGTCTACCCTCTGTAGGCCAAATCCATCCACCTCCTGGCTCTCTGTAACACACTAACCACTGTGTGGCAACACAGTAATGAGTCCCAACACAGTGATTAGAGAACTGCTGACTTAGAAGATAGGTAACTCAAGGGTGCTCCCAGGCACTGAATAATAACTGGAGCCTGAGGTAATCAAAATCTGAGACTGAAGTCCAAGGTATTTATCAGTTTTAATTCTAACAAATCCTGTGGGCCAGATAATATATGATATTCCCATATACAGCACAGAATGTGTCCAAGAAGCATGGCTGAAGCCATGAAAATTCATCCTTGAATTTGGAAATGCCCTTCAGATATGATGAGAGGGACTAACTCTCTCAGTAAACAAAAAAAGGAGACATTCTAATTCCAAACTATTGTAGAAGGTCATGCATCAATCTCCCAAGGTCCCAAGTTTTATAATGGCTGCCAGCAACTGGGATCTGTTGGTGTTAGAAGTGCACCAGAACCAACCTTACTTTGAAAGCAAAGCAAGCACTAAGAACCGAGGATGTTGAATGAAATGGAAATGCAAGTGTTTAGCAGTCCGATATTACTTCTGAAGGTGTTTCACATATAGGTCTCTGTTTTTTCCAGGCTCCCTTCAGAGGTCTTCATGGAGTATCAGTACAAAACCCCTGCTAATTTATCAGGAATTCCCAACTCTTCCTCTTAATAAATGTTAAAAGGCTTGGATCTTCAGGTCCTGCAAGGGTACTGGTATTATTGCAGATGTTTCAAGAGTGGATATTGCCAAAATGATGAATTTTGTAGACCACAGTGGCCATGCGGTTCACCAGATGATTTAATGATGTTTTTGTGGATTAGCTGTGATTGGGAAAGGTTCCTCTCTCAATCCACTTTTTCCATCGTGTGCATCTATTCCTGAAAAACACATTAAAATTGCCCCCGTAGGATGCAGTCTTCCTGTAACTGGGGAGAGGAATTGAAGTTTAACTGGTAAATAAATGAAAATTTTCCTAGAAGCAATGACCAGAGGGAATGATGTCTGAGAATATATATGATAAGTAGATCACAAGCAAAATTATAATGGAGAAGATATAACAGCTCACTCCTCCTGAGTGTGAACTAAGACTGGAGCATGGCACCAAAACGTAACTGCTAAAAGTGCTGCCTGGCTGAGAAGGAACAAATGAAGCACTTACTAACAAAAATGAGGATGATGGGCAGGGACGAGAAAGATTTGCTTTTTCTGTCTTTAAGAAAGCTTTTGACTCAGACTGGTCCTTTGGATTGTACTTCAAACTGTATCAAAACAGAATTGGAGGGACAAAACAAAATGCATGACATGATTCAATCTATGTCTCTAGACATCAACCCTACAGGACACAACCAAGTAAGCAACCAAGAAAGAGTAGTAAGACACCAGAGGTGTGCCTGCAGCAGGTGGAAACATACATGAGCTACCTTAATCTAGTAGCCTGGCTATGAAAAGCAGTGAAGTCATAGCAGCACGGATGACATGGTGAGCTAGTTGCTCAGTTAAGCATCCTTGGTCCCAGGCAGGCTCATATAGCCTGCACTGAAGCAAATATCTTCACTGCTATAGGTCCTTACATTAGCTAGATTACAATTATCACGGGAATCTACTCCAGCTGCCACATGGCTATCCCCACAGATGAAGATCTAGCCACTCCCTGTGAAATGTATGCCTGAATGGCTCTTCCTGTAAGAAGGCTGCAAATGAAGGACTAACCAGAGAATTTCACAGGGCAATGCTTGCGAAGTGCAGATTACCCTGTAGTGCCTCCACTCACCTATTCTGATGGAGCCATATATCAGCACCTAGTTCCTGAATCAAGGAAAAGGCACTATAATGATCTTGAGAAACAAACTATACAACAATCAGAAGTCAATCCAGACTTTTTACTAAGTACACGGGACTAGACCATATTGCAAACTATAGAGTTATCAGACTCACTATAAAGCGTCTGATGAAGTGGGATTTTCTCCCACGAAAGCTCATGTGATAAATAAACTGGTTAGTTTATAAGTGGCACAGGACTCCTTGCCTTTTTTTTTTTTTTTTTATAAAACATTAAGAAGCTTGAGAAAGTCAATGAGATCACTCAGAGAAAGGGTACTGCATGCATCCTACACCACAGACATGCCTCAAGATGTTCATTACTCTTCTACTGTATTCTTCCAATAGCTATTCAACAGTCTAATCAAAACCTGTACTGCTATACAGGAAGGAAAAGTCTGGGGTGTCATATGGGTTGTGTCAGAAGCATAGCAGAAACGCTGCATTTGCAGTTCTGTATACCAATTAGACACACAGAAATTTCCCGCCAGCAGTCACAGGGCAAACATAGGATAATTCCCCTTAACTGCCACCATATAAAGCTCCTCTTATGGCATCATCTCCCGCAAAATAGCATCCCTAGGCACCAAACTAAGGTTTGAAATATTTATAAGACACGTGCTAGCTGACTGACAAAACCTACCAGCTAGCTAGGTCTAGAAGACAGGGAAGGGAGGGCACTGACAAGAATCAGACACAGTGCCTGGGGCAAGGCGCCTTCTATGATTTTCACATTTTCTCTAGGACAGGGGAGGCTGTGTTAGGTGGAGTGGTGGAGTGGAACAAGCCAGAAACTGAGATGGCCATTTTTGTTATAGGCACATGGCTAGACACTTCTGAGACCAGTAGCCAACCAGAATACGGGGATAAGAGGATCACAAAAGCATATGACTACATTAATAACAATTACTTAAGAATGGCTCTTGGTGACTGAATACTAAGGATATCCCTGGTTAATAAAGTTCTTAGAATTCTGGCTCTAAGTTTCTTTAGCCCTGAACAAGACGATTTTCTTGCAAAAAAGCATCACCTCCAACCTGTTATTAAAATACTGTCTAGAGGTATTTATACAAACAGCAAATGTATATACGTAAACTGAGGTCCAGGCACCTGTCAGGATGGCAATAATAGTGAACCCACAAGATTATTAGCATGAAGACAAGTAAACACACATTTTGAAAGAAACCTGGATCACAAAAGCTCTGTAAGGGAAGTACTGCTGAATTACTTCAGTAACACTTTGTATTTGTATTCATTAGGCATCTATCATCATCCCACATATGAATGCCAGTAGAAAAATCTCACTATTAATGACCACATAGCCTACCCACAAAGCTAAACTACCCCCCTAACCCTCTCCTTTCCTTCCAGTGGTATTATATTTGATTCAATATGGCTTGACTTTTATAAAAAACTTTCTGGAATATTAACTACAGATTTCAAATGCACTGCCTACAGCTAATTTTCGTGTTGTGTGCAACTGAAGTGAAAGAGAGCAGTTATGCATTAATTCATGTAAATGAGTTCGCAAGACAATTTTAGCAATACCAAAGGCGTCAGAAAGCCCAGAGATATAACCTAGATTTGAAAGATTTGCAAAAATGAGAATTAAACTCATTCTACATCTTGTCCTGTGATTCAGTTTTTACTGTAAGCTTTGGCATAAACAGGGAGAAAAGTTGCACACTGAGTGTGCTTTGCTCAGAAAATGAGTGTCAGTGGTGGCAAGATAGTCTAAGATATTTCAGACTATAATTCATTTGATTGTGCAAAATGAATGCAACTCCTTCAAGTCACTTTGAATTTGCAAACATGTATGCATGAGTATGCAAATTCAGGAGAAGAGCAGAGTTGTAGTTAGCATGGCTAGCCAAAGAGGATGCTCCAGGAGATATGTCAAGGGGAAAGACTTATTATTGCTGCTCAGAGATGCTGTAAGCAGCCAAACAGTGGCACACTGAAGAGATCAAGATAAAACAAAACCTCTGCCTCTAATAATGTTTGCCATACGATGTACACGTGGCTTTTCTCTTGTTAACATTCTAGGAAAATGTTGCCAAGTTCCAAAGGGGTAACTGTGTTAGCCTTGTTCAGCAAAACATATAAGGAGTCCTGTGGTGCTTAAAGACTAACAAATTCATTTATGGCATAAGCTCTTATAAGAGAAAATCCCACTTTGTCAGATGCTTTGAAGATGGGGGAACTTCTGTAAGTTCCCCCATCTTTAAAGCGCCTGATGAAGTAGGATTTCCTCCCATGAAAGTTCATGCAATAAATAAATTTGTTAGTCTTTAAGTACCACAGGACGACTTGTTTTCTTAGGAAAATGCAATCTGTCCAGAGTTTTCAACATTGGTAAACCTGCAAGGGGCAAACCTCAGCTTACAAGAGGAATCTAGCTTCCAATTTTACAGTGAAGACCCTAGCATATCCCCATAGTAGTTTACTGATGATGATGACGATGATGATGATGATTGATTATTATTATTATTATTCTTTATTACTACAAAATAGGCTGAAGGAGATTTTCCCAGTTACCATTCCATGGTACACTGGTTGAGAAACACTCTTCTAGGGGGTAAAATTGTTAAATGCAGTGTTGATGGTTGGAGCAATGTCCACAATGATCCTGTTCTATGTGTTTCTGTAACAACAGAGGGGAATGTCTTCCTTACAGAAGGAATTGATAAATCAAGGAATGCACACACAGCAGAATACTTACAAGAAGTAGCAGTAAAAGCTATAACAAACTATGAAAAAAATCAAACATCTAGTTCGCAGTTTAGTCACAGACAATGCAGGAACTGTATCCAAGAAGAGAAGAAATTTAGAAGAGAGTCCCAAGCTAATAACGTGTGATTGCAGTGATCATTTGATGCACCTCCTAGCCGAAGGCTTCAATGTTCCAGAAATAAAGACTAATGTACTGAAATTGCAAAATACTTAAATAACAACCACTTTGTAGCAGCTGCTCTGAAAAAAGTGAGAAGAACCTAACTAATTCCCACAAGATGTACAATGGAACTCAGTAGCAGACCATTTTGAGCACTATATCAAGAACTGGCCTAATCTGATGAATTTGTGACCAAACCCAGACATGACATATTTATCATCTGGACACATGGCAGGGACGCTCTTGAAGATTTTAACAGAGATTTCGATAATTTCCACGATACCATCAAATTGAGCCTGGAACACTCCACACAGGAGATCCACTTTCTTGACACTACAGTACAAATCAGGGATAGACATATCACCACCACCCTATACCGAAAACCTACTGATCGGTATAGTTACCTACATCCTTCGAGCTTCCATCCTAAACACACCACACGATCCATTGACTACAGCCAAGCCCTAAGATAACCGCATCTGCTCTGATCCCTCAGACAGAGACAGACATCTTGAGGATCTCTATCAAGCATTCTTGAAACTACAGTACCCACCTGGGGAAGTAAGAAAACAAATTGACAGAGCTAGACGGGTTCCCCAAAGTCATCTACTACAGGAGAGACCCAAGAAAGAAAGCAACAGAACACCACTAGTCACCACATACAATCCTCAAGTCAGACCTCTGCAACAGATCATTAAGGACCTACAGCCTATTCTAAAAGATGATCCCTCTCTCTTAAGCATTAGGAGACAGACCACTCCTTGCTTATAGGCAGCCCCCTAATCTTAAACAGATACTCACCAGCAACTACAGATCTAACAACAGAAACATTAAAGCAGGCACACACCCCTGCAAAAAACAACGCTGCCAAGTCTGCCCACATATCTACACAACAGACACCATCATAGGTCCTAATCAAGCCTGCTATTCCATCAAAGGCTCATTTACCTGCTCATCTACTAATGTGGTCTATGCCATCATGTGCAAGAAATGCCCCAACACCTTATATATTGGACAAACAGGACGATCGCTCGGTAAGAGACTGAATGAGCACAGAGCTGATATCAGAAATCAAAGAACAAAGAAACCAGTTGCTGAGCACTTCCATCTTCCTAATCACTCAATGATGTATTTGTTAACAACTGTCGTTAGAGATGTACCTGGGACATCAAGACTTCAAAGAGAAACAGCTGAACTTGAATTAATATGCAAGCTAAATTCTGTGAAAGCAGGACTCAGTCGGGACTATGGGTTCTTTTCCCATTACAAAGGGTAATTTGACTTCAGGCTTCCCATGGTTTGAGCCTATAAACTGCTCTGATTTGCTGTTACTTTATGACCTGATCCTATGTTTTACACCCCCTTGCATTTAGTTTCATTCCTTTCTGTAAGTTCACCCATCTTCGAAGCATCTGAGGAAGTGGGATCTTCTCCCACGAAAGCTCATGCAAAAAATAAATCTGTTAGTCTTAAAGTGCCACATAACTCCTTGTTGTTTTTTTACAGCACTATCACAGTCAAAGTTCTCAACATTGGGCTTAAAAGAAACGTTGACAACATGCTGAGTACCGTGAAGCCTATTTCTGCATCCTTGAATGAAATGCAGGGAAATAGCTATTTTATTGCTGATGCTGTTGAAATTTGGGAGGAACTGAGTGAGATCTTAAAAAGAGAAATACCCATGACACAGCTAAATTACAAGCATAAAAAATGAGCGGAACAAACACTATGTACAGCTCATTTTCTTGCACATATTTTCAATATTTGGTACCAGGGTCAAACCTAACTGCTGAAGAAGAGGAGCTGGTTACGACATGAGCGGCCTGCAATCATCCCTCCATAATGCCAATTATAATAAATTTCAGAGCTGACGGTGAACGATTCAAGAAATATATGCTTACTGCTGATGTTTTAAAGAAAGGCACACTAGTGAACTGGTGGAAGTTATTTAGGCACTTGGATTCAGAGGCTGTTGAAGTGATAATCTCACTTTTAACAGTAGTAGCTTCTACTGCTAGGGTAGGAAGAATATTTTCTTCCTTTGGAATAATTCATTCCAAAAACTGAAAAATTGTTTGGGATGTGAAAAGACGGGAAGGCTTGTTTTTCTTTTCCAGATTATGAACAAACAGGAAAATGAAGGTAAGACCACTGAGTTACCTGCAGATGCCAATAGTTTAAGTTTCTCATGCTGACCTGGCTGACATAGTTGATGTAATTTTTTAAAAAAATATTTCATTTGACTATTTTAGTTAAGAATAATTTTAACAAAAACAAACCTGACTTTAAAAATTTTGAATGTTTCACAAAATTCAAAAATTCATATATTTTGTCAAAATATTACATGTTTCCTGTTGAAGAAAAAGATCCAGAATACATAACACTGTTGTTTTAGTTAAATAAAACAATTTAAATGTCTGTCTGGTGCTGTCTGTTTGCTCAGAATACAGCATGGTAAGAAAATTGTCCACGTGTTAATGATTAACTTATTGAACGGGAGATAGTTCACTCCCCAATTACTTCATAAATATCTGCTTCAATTACCTTTGGTAAATGAAATAACCAAACAATCATCCATTTTCTGATATAGCTGTAAAGCTAATCTGAAAAGTTTTCAAAACAGATCACACTTTAAAAATGTATAACGTGTACCTTCTAAAAATGAAGCCTACATCTATCTCTGAGCTGTGAAGTATATATATTAAGGTCATAACCAACAAGAATGCATTTTTATGTAGAAAACCATGATTAAATAGAGTTTTCCAGAATAGTGATTTAAACAATAATTTAAATCAAATGCACCCTGGACTAAAGATCTCCACCCTTTCCCTTCCTCTGATAAAAGAAAACACACTCCTAATGCTGATGTAGTCATTGTGCTAAAAAGTTCAGCCACATAATTTATATGCTCTAATGGTATTCTTAATAATAGAGTGCTGTTTAAGTGATGAATACATTACATTATTATTTGCTAATTATTCTTACTACACAAACTCCTATTAAAATCAATGTAATCAATGCATTTCAAAGAGAATCTGTAAATATAATACACATGAAAACTACCACACTACACTAGCTGTTTACTCAATAATGTTCTTATCTCACAAGCAGCAGCAGCAGCCGCCACCATATTAGCTTTACTTTGTAGTATGTTTTAAACTAAGCACATCAGAACACAAAGGGGAAGCAACCATCAACACGATGAAACACTTTGAAAGGCACCCTGTGACCTTCACAGGAAACAGCAAGGACATACAATGAATTCTTTTCTCAAGAGGAAACCTGATGGAACATGGAGCCTAATTACATAACACAAATCCCCCTGCCCCCGCCCCCAGTTTCATACTGATTTAAAAGTGAAAATCAGAAGGGTTGTGTTTTAAATTATAAGTGCATAAATTATACCTATGAAATGCATGCACCCACACATCCCCAGACAGTTTTGCACACATAACATACATTTGCAGATATAAAGTTATTCCTACATGCATGCACGTGCATGTGCTTTGCATACATATTTACAAAACTAGTTTGCACGTCAGTGAATGAATAACTTGCTGACAGAACTGACGGTGTTGCTGGATTTTGAACATCTTACCCCTAAATTGCTCAGATTTTGTGACATCAGAAATATTATACAGAACGTGCAAATGTGAACTTAAAAAATTCTGCATTTAACACCATTTTTATATGTACTTTGCATTGTTCTCAGGAGGTTTAAGGAAAACTTTTCAAAGCACTAGTTAAATTTGTGCATTCAAAGCTATTCTGCTTCTCTAAAAACACACATTCCCAGAAGCAATCAGGCATCCGCATATCAGCATAATAGTGTGTCTAACTACTTGATTTGTGCAGCAAATGGACTTTCTAGATGCTGATGCAAGTTTTGAGATAGGTTTTCAAAACAATCCCTTTAGAATACAAGAGATTTAAACAGACAGCATAAAACCCCAAGACTAATCCCACTAGTGTTCATTGTACAGTATGGGCTCTTTTATTTATCAACCGCTGTAAAGAAATTGTTTCCATTGTCATCAATTTCCAAGCATTCAAAAATCATGAGCCAGGACCCACAAAATCATGATACTGGCTTACAAATCATGAGAGTTGAGAGCATTTGAAAATAAGAAAATATAAGAAGTTTAAACAAAAATAAAATGAACAAAGTGGGGTTCTTTCTGTATGTCTCTGTTTTCTGAGAGTGCACTTGGTTCATGTTGTCAACCTATTTTTCACAATCATAAGGGCTAGAGAAACTTTCCTTTGAGGAACAGAAAAGTGAGTATGATTTTCATGCAATCTCTTGTAGCCAGCAACTGAGGCTTCCAGAAAAACACCAAAATGTTGCATATGACTTATGATAAAAAGAGATAGAGCTGGCCATGTGGCTTCTCAAATGGACCACAAGCACCCAAAAGGAAAGACAGCCCAGGCAAGGGAGGTAGAATAGTTTCAAAAACAACTTGTTGCTTAAGTGAACGATTCACACTGCCTCACCTTCCATGCAGCAGGTGATACAATGAGGGATAGAGCCATAGGCCTGCCTACTTTTAGTCCCTTCCTACCCTTCCTCACCTCCTTAAGGGAGCTATGAGCCAAGAGGCAAAGGACTAATGAAGGACCACACTGCCCTGAGCACAGAGACTGCAATTCTATCCAGCCTTTACATGAGTCATAGATAGTTGGGCTAAAGAGAAAGCCTCCTTATTCACCCCTCATTGTGTGCCCATGTAGGGAAGAGATGACTGCATTCTAAAGTTAGCAGGTTACAAATATTCCAATTTGACAAAATTATTCTATTTTTAAAATATTATTAAATATAATACAGCAAATATTATTCAGCCTTCTCTAACATCAGTTGTCCAAGAGCTGATGGCAGCCATGCAGCAGAACTTCACAAAAGGCTATGTGTAAGGTTCTGCTGCTTAGCACACCCAGGTATTTTGTTTTTTGTATGACTCAGGAATGGTGGAAACATGGATTTAACATAAGCATGTGGATTTTAAGCATTTTAGCAGAAAATACAAGAAAGGAAAGAAAGAAAAAACTGAGTTACAAATGAGAGGAATAATAGATTGAACAGAGATGCTAACTTACATTGTTACAATGCTGTGCTGCCAAAAATTTTACCAAATGTCTTGATAAAGCACTGATTTAGGTACAGGGTGCTGAACAGGGGTGAACAAAATTGGCTCACAGCTAGGTGCTAGCAATTTTACTTTTGGTCAGCAGAAGGTGCTCCTCCCTTATATTTCTGCAGTGGAGCTAGATGACAGGCTACTAAAAATCATTGCCATGGTGACCAGAAACAGATTTATTGAGACCTGGTGTAGAGTGCAGGCTAACTGAAAGGGCATATGGGCAGAATCAAGGGAAACAACAAATTACTCAGGACTAGAAAAGAAATAACCAATTAATTTTTCCTTGCAATTGATTACGCTGAAGAAAGTTTTAGTTAATGGATTAAAAAGTTCAGTGAGGAATTCACACATGCCTCAGTGGCATATTTATAATGAGCTCTAGAGCCTGAGTAAGGGTTTTTCTAAACCTTTCTTCCAACTTCATGGCTGAGAGATTCTGCCCATTGAGGTATCCTCAATAGATCATCTCTCACCTGAAATCACACAAAAGGTCACTTTCCTTATAAATAGGTTTGCGAGGCAATGCGCTGCTACAGACTTTAGCTCCTAGCACATGCTAATATGATCTTAGTATAGTCCACTCTCACTATGAACACTTATTACTAGACTAAAGACCTGATTCAAAGACTATTGAAGTCAATTGGAGTGTTTCCATTGATGTCAATGGACTCTGGATCAGGTCTATTGGGTGAGAGTGTCAAAGGTATTTAAGTGCATAAAGATGCACATAAGAACCTAGGGCAATTTTCTGAAGTACCTAAGGTGCCTGGACACTTCTGAAATCCCCTTATGTGTCTATCTGCATCTTTATTTACTTAAATACCTTTAAAAATCCAGCCCATCTGACTATAAAATATCATCCCTTCAAACCTGGTCTTTTAAGCACTGACATATCCTGCAGCAATCAAAATATTTTGCATTATTAAATTTGAGGAATTTTATTAACAGGAAGAATTAAAGGAAAGCTGGGGTTATTTTCTTAACAGGAAGAAGTAAATGAACAGATTTTTACCCTGCTTCTTGTTACACATTCTTACCCCAGCCTGTTAATTAACTATCAAAAAATCAGCAGAAAGGCTTTTGCAATCCTTTCCCCTTTCCCAGGTAAATCTTGTTTACAGTGAAAATGGAGACCGTGCTAATGCTTCAATTTCATCCCACTGCATTTTGCAACAAAACGCTACCTACCCCAAGCTTTTACCAATCTTCCTAATTAAATGGAAAGGCTAGTATAAATGTCAGCCACAGCATCGGTATTGCAGCAACGTCCACTCTGTAAAAACAATCAGCTGTTCCTTATCCATTCCTACATGCTGTGGTTTGTTTCAACATCTTAGGTGTTGCTGGAGGAAACAAACACAAACTTGTAAAAACTAGCAATGTCTATGGACATTGTTCCTGTGATTCACTGAGAACTTTTCCATCTTGTAGTACACTAAGGAGAGCTGGCATTGAAAAGGGGTTGGAGGTAAGCTCTCTTACATGGACAGAAAACTGCCTACAGGATCAATTATTTCATACAGGGGAATGAAAGGCAAAAATTACCCAGGTTCAAAGGATAAGAAACTTGACAAGGACTCAAGAAAGCTGGGTCTATTCTGTGCTCTGCTATGGAACTACTCTGGGATCTTGAGCAAACTATTTCTCCCCCTGCTTCATCATCCTTCCCTGTCCTGTCCATTTTAATCATAAGCCTTTCAAGACATAGGTTGTCTTTTACCATGTGCTTATACAGTGCCTAGTGCACTGGGACCTTAATCTCATGTGGAGTCTCTAGGTGCAACTGTCATACAAACAACTAGCATCTACAGCAAAAAGTGTAAGATACTCAGATACTAACATAATGAGCACATCATAGAGAAGATATCTACCCAGACAGACATGAGGCAATGATCAACATCAATGCATCATATCATAGGCAAATGCCTCTAATGGGGTTCTCCAAAGATTGTCATTGGGCCCTGTTTTACTTATTTATTCATGATTTTGGAAAAAATAGATAAGCAGTACATAAATAAAATCTGCAAAGAATGAGGATCTTAAAAATAAACAAGAATAGAAGAACAGCACATACTAGTTGCAAAAAGCTGAACATTAAGGGAGTAAAATAAACTTCAAACTTGAAAAATGCAAGCTGTGGAAAACTAATCTAAAAAAAGATATTTTGTTGTTTCATATGCTTAAATTTAAATGAAGACTGGTCTTATGATTTTATTTACCAGAATTATTCTCTTAATACGTTATTCAGCTCCTGGAGCACCTTGACAGGGTTAGGACGAAATTAACAAGAGGCAAAAATTCAGAAAGCAATAATCCTAAATGACATCTAAGTGGACAGTGGCCGGCAAATTACATGCAAACTTAAAATACGATGTGGCAGCTGGTGGGAAGGAAAGGGGAAACCAGTGTGTTTTTGAGCTACATGTTCTAAAGAATCATTTCATACAACTAGGTGTTGCTACACCTCTATGGCCCTGATCCAGGCAAAATACTTTAGTGCATGACTGATTTTAAGCACCAGAATAGCATCATTGATAAATCACATGCTTCAGGTTAAGCACATACTTATATACCTCACTGGATCAGACCTACATGTTCTTTCGTGTTTATACATAGAACACAGGGTTTCCTTCCCCTACCACACTAGTTTTAAACTGGTGTAAATGAGATCAGAATCAAGTCCACCATGTACAGCCTAGGCACACTGATTGATATCTACTTCAGGCACTCACATTCTTCAGCGGCAGACAGAAAAATATAGCAATTAGAAATAATGTGGACAGAATATGTGATCCTGAACAGATCTGTCCAAAGGCAATACAGCTGCTGTTCTTATCCCAATTCCTATTTCAAAGGAGAACACATATCAAACAGACATGTTGATACCAGGTTTGAAGGCAGATTCTCTACAATAGCTTGAGATATTTGAGCTTGTTCTAGAGTTCTGACACCAGGACAAACAAATGACTCACATAGTGTTGTTACCACTCATAGTGGTCAGACCCATCAGATGGTTTGGATATTGAGATATATGACAAATGCTGCAAGTCAGTTTGATCATTGCCTGAAGCAGTTTGTGGATAAGATAATTGGGAAAACTTTATAACCACAAACTTTTCAGTCAATAAAAAAGTGGAGTACATTAGCTTTGTCATTCTGGAAAAGTTCAATGGTCAAGGGAGGCCAATATCCTGCTTCAGATAATAACCAAACTGAAAAAACTTAGTTGTATTAGAATGTATGTATTTTTTATTGTCTTACCCAGCCATTAGCCACAATTATATCTGGTGGCAGAGAGTTCCACAGATTAATTATAAATTACATATGATGTATTTTCTTGTAAAGGTGAAACTGACATGGAATACATTTCAGTAAGTGTCTTCTTTTGTTCTGGAATAGAGTGAGTAGCAGAGATTGGCAATCTATTTGAGGCTTGACCCAAAGATTACTGAAGTCAATTGAACAGCTCACTTTATCTTCAGTGGACATACAGTTATGATTATAGTGAATTTTGCCACATATTCTCCCTGAGCAGACCACCACACAAGATCAACACACCACTTCAGTCCTACCATAAGCCCTCCACACAGAGGTGACATTTCACACTGAGAAAACTACCAACTAATAGGAGCATGATTTTTATGAATATCCACCATTTAAAGCTGCTGCAAGAATCTACTGTAGAAATAATAAAGATTTTGTTTGTTTTTACACACATTCTCAGACCATTTCTAGATAAAAGCACCCTTCAGTACCTATTTTCACTATTGTTCACAATGGTTTTGTTTCCTGCAAATGCCATTGCCCTAAATGTTCATGAACAAAAAAGGTCAGGAGCAAATGGAATCGGTCAGCTTCATTGGTGGGAATTTTGTCTTGCTTCATTTCATTCGTTGTACTAAACCGGACCCCAGAATCGACTTTTATACATATATATAATTACAGTAAGTACTGTAACTAGTGAATCTATTTTTATTTTTCTCACATAACCTAGAGCTTGTGTACATCATGGGATAATGCACACTACGGGGTGTGATTTCTAAAACGTACTAATATGTCACTCATTAATGGATCCATATACACCCTGCTGGTACACACTAAAGGTTCCCTAGCGTGCTTTAACACAGTACAAACAGCAGTATATTAAAATGCATTTAGCATGCACCCAAAGGGTCTAAATAGACCAATTAATGTGTAACACATTAGTGAGCTTTAGAAATCACATCTCCTTGGTGTGCATTACCTCACCATGCAGAGAAGTCCTTAGTGTTTTCATGGCTTGTTGTACAGTATGGCCTTCCCTTATTGCATATTTCTGTAACTAATCTATATCTTCTATGTCTTGAATGAGACTTTGAGCATTGAAGATTGGGACACACATGCCAGCTCCTGATATTATTACAATATTGTCTGTGTTATCCACAATAATCAGTCTAATACACAATGCCTTTGTGCACCAAGCATATGTTTTTATTGAATGGTTTGCCACCGTTTAGTTCTCTTACCCCACCTCCTAATAGCTTACTACTAATTTATATTCCCTCGTTGTCCAAGTATATGAAGTTGTTTCTCATAAATGCTATGACCTAGATCAGGGGTCTCAAACACGTGGCCTGTGGGCTGCATGCAGCCCCTAAAGCTATTTCCTTTGGCCCACAACAATGCTATTGTTACTAATATTTGCAATATCATTGAATGAAAAGATTTCAGTGCTGTGGCCCTTGGGCTAATGTACTAGTCCTCATGTGGCCCTGTACTAATTCTCATGCAACCTTTATGGTGATTTGATTTTGAGATCCCTGAGCTAGATGAAACCACATTGTGGGTTGGGTTAACATCCCATTGAGATGGATAGCTGAAGGGTAAGCTTACAACTAACAACTGGAAGCATAAACCTCCACCCAAGACAAAAACAAACATATCAGAGAGAAACAGGGGAGCACATAAGTGCACAGAAGACAAGTAGAGAGAGACAAAAAGAAAGGAAGCCAAGCAGAAGCCTGTGACTATAGCATAATCCTGGAAAAACCTAGAGAGCTGCAGGTTTTATTGGATAAAAAGGCTTGGGGACACTGTGCCATTTGTCCTTGATCCCATCTGCATTCAAAGAAGAACTCCATTCATTCTTTACAAACAAGAGCTTGCAGGAAAGAAAACACAAGATTCCATCAATTTTTATTTCCAGCTGGACAAACAAGGAGACCCGTGCTACATTTAAAGATTAACAAATTTATTGCATGAGCGTTCATTGGAGAAAATCCCGCTTTGTCAGATGCTTCAAGATGAGGAATTTACAGAATGGGATGAAAATAAATGTAGGGAATTGTAAGTCATAAAATCAGGTCAGACTGTTACAACAAATCAAAGCAGTTGTTTAGATTCACCAGGGAACAGCATACAGAAGGAGGCGAGGTCAAATCACCTGTTGTAATAAGAAAAAAATTCAAAAGTCCCTACTGAACTCTCAGGCACTACTGTCAAATCTGCATATGAATTCCAATTCTGCAGTTTCTCTTTGAAGTTTCAATTTGTTATCCATTTATTCGAACAGAGTTAACAACAAATCATTAGTGGAATCATCATGAAGAATGAAGTGTTCCTCCATTGGTTTTTGAATGTTGTGATTTCTGATGTCAGATTTGTTTTAATGTATTCTTTTGCACAGAGACTGTCCTGTTTGTCCAATATCAGAGGTGGCTTTTGGGGTAGGTGAGGCAGGCTGGGGCCTAGGGCCAGCTGTGGGGGGCCCCACCACTCCCTTGGTGAGTGCAGTGGAGCTGCGCTGCTCAGCTCCCTGCTTTAGGTTAAGAAAAAGCAGCCTCTGCTGTGTGCTTGCAGGTTTGTTCCACCCCCAGGGCAGAACAGCTGGCCTAGGGTTGGAACGGGCCAGCCCAGGGGCAGGGCTTCCCTCTCCTCTGGGCAGGCTGTTCCACTCTAGAGATGGGGAGGGCTGGGCCAGAGGCGGGGCAGAAGAGCAGAGCCCAGCCTCTCAGCTGGCTTGCTCCAACCCCTCCCCATACCCCGACCCCATTCCCCCTGCCCAGCAGCAAACTTTCCTTTGCTGGAAGGGGGAGAGAGGGTCAGAGTTTTCCCCCCTGGCCTGGCCTGCTTGGGGCTTCTGCTGCTCCAGTCAGAAGGAGAGGCTGGGAGCAGACTGCACTGGACAGCAAGGCAGCCCCACAGCAAGCGGACACCTAATACCAAACCAAAGCCTCTGATCCCCACTTCCCCAGGGTCCCAGGTAAGTATGAGGGCCCCATTCCCTGGACCTGTGGGGTGGCATGGGGGACCAGGGGGGCAGTATTCTACCCAGGACTTCAAATTAGTGGCAGTGTAGGGGAAGGTGTAAGGGCTATTGGGGGGTGCTGACTAAATTGGTATAAGACTGTTACTAACTGGGGGGTGTTGGGAAGTTCTGGGGAGGTGTAGAGGGGTGTTAGGGAAATCCCTGAAGGGGGGTTGGTGAGCTGAGCTGGGTCTGTGTGGAAGGGAGGGAAAGAGGACTGGTGTTGGGGAGCAGCCAGTGCTGCTGCAGGGTAGGAAAGGGGACAGGCCTTGGGAGAAGCACAGCCCTGACTCAGAGGGCTGGGTGAGAATAAATGCATTAAGGAATGTGAGGTGCTCAAAACACTACAGTGATAGGGGCCACAGAAATAGCTAATAGACAGATCTAGACCCACCATGTCACAGTTCTCAGGGGTGGGGGCCGGAGGCACTCTTCCCAGGGCTGTAGGGAAGGAGATTGGACTGGCAGCAGGGCCAAGTGGGTGGAGGGCAGACATACTGAGAAAGAATGCTAATACTAAAAAAGCAGGTGTGGTGATGTGCTGAATGCTGGAAACATTAGGTGTTAAGTATCCACTGAAGTGCATGCAGTCAGTTGCCATAGCTGAGGTTAAGTAACGGAAACATGCACAACTCTTCCACTGATGACCAGTTATTAAAGGGACTCAGAACACAGTGGGCTACCAAAAGTCTCTGGTGCCTGGGGGCCAACTCTACATTCCCCCCCCCACAGGGCAGGAGGTGTCCTGGTACGACCTCCACAGTGCCCTGAGGAGGGGGTCTGTATTGGTCGATGGGGCAGGGGAGGATTGGTGGATATGCAGGCTTTACTCACTCTCCCCGCACACATTCCCCCCTCATCCTGTGCATGGTGCTCAGTGCTCAGGCAGCGTGAGCAGGTGAACTTTTCAGGGCAGGGCCAGTTTTGTTATATATTTTTGCTGGGAGGCAGTGTTAATATAGATTGTTCTTCAAGCGTTGCTCACATCATTCACTTACAGGTGTCTATGTGCCGTAGTGCACAGAAGCTTGGAAAGTCTTTAGCGTTAGCCTGTCAGGTCAGGGCGCATGGCCAACGCCCCCTCCACGCTGCAACCGTGACTATATAGGTGACCGTGACCCTGACCGTCCCAGTTCCTTTTTCCGCCATCAGCGTCAGTTCAGATCAGCTTTATCTTGCAAAACGCAAGCGCCTGTCTTTCGCATGAAACTCGAAATGCCAGGTTTCAAGCCATGCTTAGGATGCTGCAAGGCTTTTCCAATGGACGACCCACATGAGAAATGCCTCACTTGCTTGGGTGAGTCCCACCTCATGGTGGAGTTCTCCATTTGCTGATCCTTCAAGCGAAGGACTCGGCTGGAAAGAGAGCATCATCTCCTCTCAGTTTCGGGGAATGGAGCCACTCCACCCGAAGGCGGCCGAGCCACCAGTGCTCCGGCGGACCCTCGATCGGCCCGGGCTCAAGATTCCCGCCAATCACTGGTACCGGGCTCAAAATCTTGACCTGCTATGATACTGCATCAGCACCAACCTTGCCGGTCCTCCGGTAGCCTCTCAGCCACCCAAGTAGGGCAGCGGCTTAGGCATCGACCCACCAAGGGCATTCAAACCCGGCTCCGGTGCAAAAGAAGAAGTGGACGGTAGTGGCACCACCCCCCTCAGCACTGCTGGACATGGTACCGCCCCTGCCGGCACCGCCTCTAAGCCCAGTACCGCCAGCAAGCCCAGTACTGCTGGACCTGGCACCGTCACCGATACCGCCGCTTCCGGTGCTGTCACTTCTGGTACCGTCGGACTTGGCACCGACAACACCCACACCAATACAGGTACCGTTGCGGGCCTCTTCACCCTTCTCCAACCCGGTACCGTCAAACCCGGCACCGGGCCCAAATACTGCGGCTCCACCTCATCACTCCTCCAAACAACTCTCGGTACCAGACTGCTGGATCTTGGGGGGGAGGTCGTCCAGATTGTCCTCCAAAGATTCCTTTCTCCCCCCCCAGGAGAAGTGTCCGAGAAAGCAGCTTCGAAAGAGCTCCATATCACCGAGCTCGAGGGGAATACGCCCATCAGGAGAGGTCTCTGCTTCCACCATGCCGCCTATGCCGCCGTTGAGGTCACCGCACAACGAGTGGACCCTCGACTGGATGAATGCGACGGCAGATGATACCTCCTTCCGTTATGCCCGATCGCCGGTGCCGGAGTCCTCGGATTTCTCCGACGACAAACCAGACACTGATTCTACTCAACATAGCAGATCAAGGGCTCAATCATCCTCAGCACCCGACAAGCACCTAATTGACATGTCCGCCAACCATGAAGGAGATCCCCATGTTGAGCAGGACCTCCCCCACCATATGGCAGCAAATCTGAAGCTGAAGCTGGGGGTGATCCAAGTGGAAGATGATTCCCTCTTTGACACAAGCCATAGAGCCCCACCGGCTAAGGTCATGATTCCCCTACGCTCCGGGGTGTTTTGTATCATCCAAGAATGCTGGCAAACGCCTTTCTTGATTCTACCAGTGTCCAAAGTGGTAGACAAGAAATACTTTGTCTCCCTGGAAGGATTCCTCTTACTGTTCCACCATCATGCCCCAGGATCCCTGGTGGTTGACGCGGTCAACCAAAGGAAGAGACAGGGCCAGCTGAGACAGGCTCCATGCCCAAGAACAGAGAGGCAAGGAAGCTTGACCTATTGGGCAGGAAATTTACTCCTCTGCCCCCTACAGCTGCATATCTCAAATCACTCAGCCCTGATGATTTTCTATATCTTCAACTTGTGTGAGGCTCTACGAAATCTCTGCTCAGCCGTCTCCAAGGAGCACCTGAGAGACTTTGAGGCAATGCTGGACGAAGGAGAGAGAGCATCCAAGGATGTGCTCACGGCAACCTGGGACGCAGTGGATACAGTGGCACGTATAATGGCATCGGCAGTCATTATGTGCCGTTTGGCCTGGCTCCAAAACTCTGGCCTTTCCCCACAGATGCAACAGATTATCCAGGATTTTCCTTTCGATGGTCCCGACCTCTTCGCATCTTCCACAGACGCAAAGCTGCATGGTATGAAGGACTCGAGGGCTACACTTCGGTCCCTCAGAATTTACACTCCTCAACCCACTAGGCGCTCCTTGAGGTTGCATCAGCAGCTACAGCAACAGTTACAGCAACTGAAACAGCAGCTGCAACTGCAGACCCAGTTCCCGCGATCCCTCCAGTTTCCCCAGCACCATCTTGGGGACCTGGACAAAGATAAGAGCCGATCAGGTAAAGGGGGTAAACTGAGTGCCTCACAGTCTGGATGGCGCAGACAGGGATCGGACCACTCTTTGGGCCGCAAACAGCATTTTTGACGGTCCCTCCAAGGGCAGCACACCAGAACTCCTGTTCTCCCCCCACTGCCTCCGCCACTTCGCCCCACAGTGGACCCGTGTTACGTCAGACCACTGGGTCTTCGACACAGTGGTGAGAGGATACCACATCCAGTTCCTTTCAATCCCTCAGGACAGGAAACTGCACCCTCCCACAATACCAGAAAACCCAGACCTGCTGGGCAAGCTTGAGGTCAAATGCCAGAAGCTACTCTTCCTTGTGACCCTGCCAGCAGGTTCGAAAATTTGGGGACCTTGGGGGGCAATCACTGCGCCAGTGGGGTACGGGGTAATCTTTATTGAAAACAGGAATGGAAGTAAAGTGAGCTGTGGGGTGTATGTGCAGTGTGTGTGTAGGAAATTTGTCACTGTCTCTGCAGTGGAGTTTTGTGGAGTGTTCAACTTCGTGGGGTGCAACGAGTTGGGAGGCAATGGGGGTCCTCTGCTAACTTGACTAATTCAAAGTAACTTAAAAAGCGTTTCAATACCCCATGGGAGGGGGGCAGGCAACCTGGGGTGCTGCAGCGGCGAAGGAAAGTGAAGTCACTGGGGGAAGCAGGAATACCAAGGTTAGGCAGTACCGGGGAGGTTCGGGAATTACAGGGGGAGGCAGAAGGGGGGGGGGGGGGCTAAGCAGCGGGGGAGAGAGGGAGCGGGAGCCAGCGGCACTGACATGCGCCGGGGAGAAAGGGGAGCTGGAGCAAAGGGGGGGCTGGCAGCAGCAGCACGCGCCGGTAAAATGGGAACTGCAGGAAAAAGGGCAGCAGCAAAGGGAAGCGGTGGCAGACAGGGGAACAGAGGCAACAGGGGGCCGGGGAGAGGTGGCGGCAAGGGAAATGGAGGCAAAGGGGAGCCGCGGAAAAGCGGCGGCAAGGGAAGTGGAGGCAAAGGGGAGCCACGGGAAAGCGGCGGCAAGTGAAGCGGAGGCAAAGAGGAGCCGCGGGAAAGCAGCAGCAAGGGAAACGGAAGCAAAGGGGAGCCACAGAAAAGCGGCGGCAAGGGAAGCGGAGGCAAAGGGGAGCCGCGGGAAA
>ML682088.1:707092-747282 GCA_007922195.1 Podocnemis expansa
CGGAGGCAAAGGGGAACCGTGGAAAAGCGGCAGCAAGGGAAGCGGAGGCAAGGGGGAGCCGCTGAAAAGCAGCAGCAAGGGAGGCAGAGGCAAAGTTCAAGGAAACAATTTATTTAGCTCAGGAGAATCACAGAGGGGAAAAGTAAACGTACTTGACAAAACAACTCTAAGGGTAACAACAAAGTGATACAATGTTATACGCTATCCTAATACTTCTAAGGCTTACAACTTACACTAGACAATGTTGCAACTTACAGTGATACTTAACAACTAGAGAAGGGAGATATAACAATCAATATAGGCAGTAGCACACAACTGAGGACCCAGGAACTTACTTAAACAGTAAAAAAAAAAAAAAAAAAAAAAAAAAAGAGGCAGTAATTTAAGACAAGTAAGGAAAAAGCAAACAAGCCTGCTCTTAGGAGCGTGGGGCTGAGGGAGAGCAGTGGCAAAGCAGTAGCACGAGATGAGATAACTTTATTTCAAAGAGAACTGCAGGGGCAGACTCTTACCGATCCTAGCAGCAGCAGGAACAACATTACAGGCAGGAGAGAGAGAGAGAGACTCATTACTTGGCCGGCACTTTCAATCATGGTACGCTCAGGGAAGAACTCGTGAGCGGAGGAGGTCAGCGTCTGGGTGATCAGGCCAGGCAGGATGTCAGGAGCCGTCCTGCCTGATCACCCCAAACCCTGAGTTTTTAAGCTGTGTTTCCCACCAGTGGCTGTGATTGGCCACAATTACAGGTAAGGGGGAAACTCAGGTGGGCATGACTCACACCTTCACTATTTTAAAGATCTTGCAATTAGGCAGTGCCCACCTACGCCCAGCCCTGAAAAGATCAATGGGGTGTCAACGGCCATCTAGTTTAGTTTAGGGGGGCCATCTAGTTGAGTTGAAGGGGCCATCTGCTCCCCTTACATTCTTTACATATCTAAGTGATGGCCTGGGAGGGGCGGCCATCAAATTAATTCAATGAGCAACGGACACCTTGGAGCCATAGAAAAGGTTCACATAAGAGAGCACGGCAAAGGGTTCTATTCCTGCTACTTCCTAGTCCCCAAGCCCAACGGGGACCTACGACCCACTTTAGACCTCAGAGCACTCAAACACATAAAGAAAATAAAATTCCGCATGGTCTCCCTACCCCAGATTATCCCCTCCCTGTCCCCAGGAGTTTGGTTCGCAGCCCTCGACCTAAAGGACGCTTACTTCCAGATAGCCATTTGACCCCATCACAGACGTTTTCTCAGGTTCATGGTGGCATGACACTGCTACCAGTTCACCGCCCTCCCCTTCAGGTTATTGCTAGCTCCCAGGATGTTAACAAAGTGTGTTGCACCATTCGCAGCTTTCCTACACAGGAGGGGTATAAGAATCTGCCCCTACCTAGACGATTGGCTCATAGTGGGCAAGTCAAGTCGACAGGTACAAAACCACATCGACGTGGTAATGAATCTGTGCGAGTTCCTGGGCTTCCACATAAACTTAGAGAAGTCCAAGCTTTGCCCGACTCAGGAAATAGAATTAATCGGGGCACGTTTAAATGCCCGACAGGGCACTGCGTCCTTCCCCTGTCAAGATTTCGGTCCATCTGCACCATCATCACGGAGCTCCAGGCACCCGGGCTGACCACAGCATGCTGGTGCATGCAGCTCTTGGGACACATGGCAGCGGCCATGTCAGTAATCCCAACAGCTCGCCTGTGGATGAGACTGTTCCAGCTCTGGTTTGCCACAAGCTTCTGACCAGGAAGGGACCACCTGGACAAGGTACTCTCAGTCCCTCAATATGCCCTGGAGTCCCTCCAAATCTGGAAGGACCCCGACTTTGCAATGGGGGGGAATTCCATTCAGGGAGTCCAAGCCCTCAGTGACCCTGATAACGGATGCATCCGACTCGGACTGGGGAGCCCACCTGTCTGGGGGCCTCTCCACGCAAGGCATTTGGAATCCTGAGGACAGTATCCTCCACATAAACGTGAAGGAGCTCCGGGCTATCAGGCAGGCCTGTATGACCTTCCTAGACCAGATCCAAGGCAGGGTGGTCCAAATCCTCTCAGACAATACAATGGCCATGTTCTACACGAACCGTTAAGGGGGAGTCCACTCCTCGGCTCTATGCGAGGAAGCGACCAAGCTTAGGCAATTAGTGACAGACTATCACTTCATGCCAACTGCCTCGCACTTACCTGGGGTAGACAATGGCATAACAGAAATTTAGGGAATGAAGAGCACTATACAAAAACCAAGTATTATTATTGTCACATCTTTTGAAGCTTCTTCCTCCATACCAAACCACCTCAACTTTAACTTACCTCAGTGAAAGTTAAGACAGCTCAGCACCTCACAGGATTGAGCCCTTAAAGATAGGTATAAAGTGGATGACTCTTCTGGTCTCTTGCACTGTAGCTGTTTTAAATATCACATATCTGTGTAAGCAGTTAAGATGTTTCATTCCTACTTTCCTTAAGACTATAAAGATGAATAAAATCCAGTCTTGGTGATTTAATGCAGTTTAATTTCCTGAGATGTTCCATCACTTCTTTCAACTTGTAAAGAATAACCCTAGGGAAGGTACTTCCCCATCATACTGTATTCCGAAAACCAAAGCAAAGAAACCATTTAGCTTTTCTGTAATCTCTTTATTCTCTGATTGCTGTCTTTCCCCCTGGCAGTTCAGTGAATATACTGCCTCTCCTGCAGTCATCTGATTCCTGATGTATTTAAAAATGTCTAATTATTTGTCTTTATACCTTTTGCTACTTCTTCTGATTCAAGGTTCTTCTTGCTCTCAATGTTAACATCTTTCCTGTGTGTGCTCCATTTTACCTTAGTGAGGGCTGAATTTTACATTTTTAAAACTATTTTCAGGTGCCAAGTATACTTTTATACCTTGCTATTTATTCATACTTCTCCTAAGACAAAACACTTTGGCACAATTTTTTTTGTTCTGTTCTATACATAATTTCTGTGAAGCAAAATGAGGTATTTTTAATGAGTTGTCATGCTGAGTTTATGGACTTAATTTTCTAGGTTTTTCCTTTTATTTTGTTGAGAACCTCCTAAATTCTTTAAACCTCCTTCACTTTTTTTGCCCACCAACGTCTCCACCTCTGGCACTGTGACAGTCTACAGTCAGTCAATTAGAAAATTTAATGGCAAGATTATTCTACATTGTCTTCCCCTTTTGCTTCTCCTCCTCCTCACTGAATCATCTGAGGAACTACCGTACCTCAGAATAAACATAAAATAAATCAAAGTAAAATATATTTACTTCTTTCAAATGAAGCCACCACCTACGTTCTCTCTACGGTGCACGGCTGTGTGGCCGAGCACCTAAAAAACCCTTGCCGCACAGAGCTGTCCTGTTCCCGCACACAGGGAGGGCCAAGCCAGAAGCACAGCCCACAACTGGCTGGGTAGGCCAGCAGAGCACCTGACGATCGGCTGGTGGGAGGGAGCAGGGCCAGGGCCAGGCAGGGCGAGGCAGACAAAGCGGTGGAAGATTGGCTGGGGCATGGGGGAACAGGGCTGGGCCAGGCCAGCTGAGCAGCGGGGGGGGGGGGGGGGGGGGGGCCCGGGCGGGGCGCGGCCGCCAACGGGGCCGCGGCCCGCCCCGGGCCGGGGGGGAGCGGAGCCACGGCTGGGCAGGGCCAGGCTGGAAAAGCGGCTGAGGATCGGCGGGGGCACGGGTGCTGGGCTGGGCAGGGCAAGGCTTGCAAAGTGACTGAGGATCAGCCAGAGCCGGGGCTAGGGCTGGGGCCAGGCCAGGCCAGCAGAGCAGCTGGTGGGGGGGGGTGGCTAGGGCCAGGCTGGCAAAGCAGCAGAGGATTGGCAGGGAGACAGCGGGGCCGGGGCCAGGCAGGGTCATGCCAGCAGAGCAGCTCAGGATCGGCCTGGGGCTGGGGGGGGTCAGGCTGGCAAAGTGGCTGAGGATTGAAAGGGAGGGCAGGCCTGAACCATGGCCAAGGATCAGCTGGGGGAGGGGCAGCCTGGGAGAGCGGCTGAAGCTGGACAGGGGGCAGGCCTGAAGCTCAGCTGAGGATCAGCTGGGAGGGGGGGTTGCAGTTGCTATTCCTGAGCTATCCAAGGGCTCCTTTTTACCTTCCTGTCCTTCCTCCCCCAGGCATTCTAAAAATAGGTGATTGTCCAGCTTATTTCTGATAAGTAGAATGCTGAAAAAACAAAAAACAAAGAGCAGTTTATAGGGAAGGGAAAAATATCAAGGGGCAGTGGAGGACACAGTTATCTTTTATTCCTAGAAGCTCTCTTTTTTTTTATTAAGGCAGTTGGTTTCTTCATTGCTCAGCTGGTAAATCAGCAGACTTGTAATGTCAGGGTTATGAGTTTAAGTCCTGTATTGGGTTTTTTAACTTTTGGCCTCTTGCTTCTTAGAGAAGGGCTAAATTGCAGAAAAAATATATAGCAAACACTAATAAAATAAAGGAAAATAAAGTATACTGTGATGAAAATTACTAATAGCGATCAATTAAGTAAAACAAATAAAGGGACACATTTGAACTGACTAGAAACAATTTCAGACAATTTTTTTTAAATTGTAAAATGGGCTGCTGTGCAAAATGAAAAACAAGAGGCAAGTTAGCTGCTTTCACTTTTTTATGTGCTTATTCATTTTGGAAAACTGACAAAGGCAGGTGAACAGTACTGAAGAATTGATGAGACATGTCACATAAGCATAGAATACATTCAAATTATTAATAAAACAATTTTAAATAACGTATTAAATTTTCACTGTTCTATACTTTTCAGTAATTTCCATCACATGAATTTGCACACAAATTTTATTCAGAAAAAGTTCTGCACACAGGTTGAAAATTTTGCACACAAGCCACCAAACCTTAGAGGGAACATTGGCCACCACCCTCAGCTATTAAATGAAGGGTGTTTCTTGGCCAGCTGAAGGATCCATGCAAAGCAACAGTGTACTGCCAATGTGTATATTATAGTAGGATGCAGCAGTGACCTATGAACATAGCACATCACCAAGGGTATGTCTATCTACCACAAGCTGGGCACAGGCTGCTCATGTTAGCGTGAATCCAGCTACTGCAGGTAACAACAGGACTCAAGGTAGTGTAACACTGGTTAGCAAGTCAAGTACATACCAAAGGTTTGTGTCAGATTTTTATAGGAACTTTCAAATATGCCATTAAGTAAGGAGAATGCTCAGAGCCAAAACAAGTGTTTCACCTAAAATTTTGACCTACAGCCATCAATTCGCATGATTCTCTGACAACCTGAGCTGTACCAAAGACAACTAAATAAGGCACAAAACAGTGCAAGGTAACAACACACGCTTGTATACCACTTTACATTCAACAGCTTCAATGTACTTTACAAAGACGGTTATCACATCCCAATTTTGCATATAAGAAAACTTAGGCCCAGGAAGGTGAAGACTAAACTTTTTTTTTTTTTGTCAAGATATACTGCTTTTTGAGTATCTCCATTTTGAAACACCGAGGACCTGTTTTACAAAATGCTGCGCACTCACCATTTCCAGTAAAGTCCTTAGCAGTTGTAAGTGCTCAGCCCTTTCATAACATCAGGCCCTCTCTTTCCAGCTGAACACCTCAGAAATACAGGGACCCTAAAGCAGGGGCCACTTCTGACAATGTTATTCTAAATGATCTGACCAACTTTGCACACAGTCAGTGGCAGAAATGAAAAAAGAATCCAGCTCTCTTTGGACCATTTTGGTGCAAGTAGAAGTGTGTCCACACTTCTGCCTTTAAACCACTCAAAAGGTGCATTTGAAATACACATTGCTATTTGAGCAAGGAAGGCACATTCTGCCACACTGACAGTACATCACTATTTCAGCTCTGCCTAAAATGAAACATGAATTTCTAATCTTACATGAGTTTTTTAAAACCAGCTGTAAGCATGATCTTACTCTTCAGAACAGCAAATCCAAGATGAAGAGGCATTGACACCAATGTCCCCTCTAAGGAGATGATGCAGCTGAGCAATTTAAGGATGCAGCTGAGCAAGTTCTGGATGCAACTGAGCAAGTTCCCTGCCGGTTTTCCTACCCATGCTGGGCTCCCTCCCCACTGCACACCAGCTCCCCAAGTGCATCCATAACTTGCTCAGCTGCACCATCAGCTTAGAGGGAACACTGGATTTGATCCTATGACCTACATTTCCCTGCATTTATTTTTCTCCCATTCTGTAGGTACCCCCACCTTCAAAGCACCTGACAAAGTGGGATTTTCTCCCATGGAAAGGTCATGTGATAAATAAATTTGTTAGTTTGTAAAAGTGCCATAGGACTCCTTATTTGTTTTACTGAACTAGACTAACATGGCTACCCCCTTTGGAATTTCACAATATTCCATGTACTCATGATCTATCATCATCATCATGCAGGGAAAAATCACAGGATTTGAACTTGTACAAAAATATATATTTCATGATAAGCCAAAGAAATAATACCTTTCCAAGCAAACCAAACAGTTTTATACATCCAGCTCTACCACCTTTCAGAGTAACTAGTGCTACATACATACACAAGATAATTTACTGTATAATCTCTCTTCTTGAACTAGGCCTTATCTCAAAGGAGACGGTTTGAACTTGAGTTCTTCAGGATCATACAAGAATCTAGGTCCAATGGCCTTAATATGTAGACAAACAAAGATGTGGTCTGTTTTTCACAGCTCTTGTTAAATAGATCTGTTCAGCTCTTCAGCTGTCTACTATTCTGCCAAGACCAGGCTTAGGTGATTCATGTCTTTTATTGAGAGGAAAGACTGACGTACGCTAAACATGTTGCCCCCATCCCTAATGATGACAAAGATGGCTCTGCAGAGAAGGATCACAAAGAATAAAATTCCTTCCTACCTTGAGGCCCCAAAAGGGAAACCAGCTGAACTTTCTATATACTGTAAATAAAGCAGCCTGTGTTCAGTTTAGAAATGCTCTTTAGAGACATGCAGTGTACTGCAGAAGTAATCCACAGAAGAATGGCCGAGGCTTAGCTAAATTTAATTAAAGTATTTCCCTTACTAATGTTGAGAACCCAAGCATTGTAAACATACCACAGATTTTATTTCCTGGCTCTGATTTTAGTTTCTTTTAAGTGACAAGAAAATGGTGCTTTAAGACAACTTTTTTTTTTTTTAAAGTTGATTGGTAGAGCTGCATGTATAAAACTGTTTTGTTTGCATGGAAAGGTATTACGGTAATTTCATAGAATCATAGTATCACAGGGTTAGAAGGGACCTCATGAGGTCATCTAGTTCAACCCCCTGCAAAAAACAAAACAAAACAAAACAAAACTCTCACTATATCATCCAGCCAGGGTTTTGTCTAACCAAGCCTTAAATAACACCAAAGATGGAGATTCCAACATCTCCCTAGGTAACCTGTTCCAATGCTTCACCACCCTCCTAGGAAGAAAGGTTTTCCTAATATCCAACCTCGACCCCCCCCCAGCTGCAATTTGAAACCATTGTTCCTTGTTCGGTTCTCTGTTACTACCAAGAACAGCTGAGCTCTGTCCTTCTTGGAGCATCCCTTTAAGTAGTTGAAGGTTGCTATCAAACCCGCTCAGTCTTTTCTTCTGCAGCCTAAATAAACCTAGTTCCTTCAGTCTCTCTTCATAGGTCTTGTGCTCCAGCCCCTTGATCATTTTTATCATCATCTGCTGGACTCTTTCTAACTTGTCCAAGTCCTTTTTGTAGTGGGGAGCCCAAAACTGGACACAGTATTCCAGATGCGGCCTCACCAGTGCCAAATAGAGGGGAACGATCACATCCCTTGATCTGCTGGCAACACTTCTACTGATGCAGCCCAGTACGCCACTGGACTTTTTGGCAGCAAGAGCACACTGCTGACTCATATCCAGCTACCCATCCACCATGACTCCCGGGTCCTTTTCTACAGTGCTGCTAATTAGCTGATTGGTCCCCAACCTGTAGCAGTGCATGGGGTTTTTCCATCCCAAGTGCAGGACTTTGTACTTGTCCTTTTTGAATCTCATGAGATTTCTACTGGCCCACTTCCCCAATTTGTCTAGGTCTCCCTGAGTCCTGTCCCTGCCTTCCAGTGTGTCTACCGTTCCCCCCAGCTTGGTGTCATCTGCAAACTTACTAAGTGTGCAATCTATCCCATCGTCCAGATCATCAATGAAAATGTTGAATAGAACCAGCCGCAGGACAGACCCCTGGGGCATACCACTGGTTACTGGTTGCCAACTAGACATGGGGCCATTGATTCCTACTCTTTGTTTTCTATCCACACATCCAACCCATACTTCGCATGAAAGCTCATGCAATAAATATATTTGATAGTCCTTAAGTGCCACAGGACTCCTTGTTTGTTTGTTATGCCAATTTAGTAAGCACCCCCCCCCCCCAAACACAACCGAATTTCAAGTCCTGGGGGAGGTGCTGACTCCTTGCTTGCTCGAATACTTTCTCTGGCAGGCCAGGCGGCTTCCTTGGAACTTGCCTGGTCACCTTCTTCACCCTGCCACTTCTACTAATAATGTGTAGCCTCTGTGTCTGATGAGGCAGCCAAAGGCAAGAGTCTGGGCCTGGGCCTGGGCAGAGTTCTCAGGGCTGCAGATCCCTCTGCTGAATACAAAGACCGGGTGAACTGGAGTCACTGCCCTGAGCTGGGAGCTCACAGACTTGGCAGGATCCTGTTCCCTAGCTAAGTGCTGTGGAAAGCAGTAACCAGGAGTGCTCACCCTCTGACAGCCATGCAGGGGCTGCCATGACCTGAGTTTGGTGCAGCTCAGCCCACCTCTCAAAGGGCAAACCTGCCCTCAGCCCAGAGGAAGATGCTTTGTTTGGAAACACTGAGGCCTGACCTTAGAATACCCCAGGCCACAAGGGCAGAGAAAAGGGCTCCTGTGTGGATCCTGCTGGGAATGGCTGCCTCTACCCCAGGCTGCCAAACTGGCACCTTCCCCTGGCAACACACTTGCCTAGACTCAGCCAATGAATCACTTCAAACGTGCCTCCTCCACCCCCACTCCAGAACTGGGGCAGAGGGAGTTAGTGGGTTATTCCAGAGCAGGAATAAGGACAATTTCCAGCTGCAGCAGGAGATAACATGGGAAGTGGGAGACTCCGGGAGGCTGAGCTGGGGAAGAATTGGAGAGTAGCGAAATCACTCAGGTAACAGTGCTGGTGCCCATCTTCCCTGGTCCTGGCATGCAACGCAAGAAGTGGAGAACAACAGGCTGAACTAGGAGCCCCTGAAGACAGCTCCCAGACAGCCTGAGGTGCTTCACAGTCTCTAGGGTGCAGAAAGCAATAGCTCAGAGCAAGGGCTCCTCCCCAGCATGTCCAGAACTGCTGTCCCAGCCCCTGCTCCACCCCACCATGTACAGAACAGTCACTTGGCTCTCAAAGTCACACCATGCATAGAATAGCCACCTGCACAGCTAGCCAGTCCCCTCCTGGGCGTGATCGGCTGCTCCCCTACTTTCCCCAGCAGGGTTAATCAGATGCCTTCTCCCTCCACCAAGGCTGTGTAGCGCTTCCATACCCCAATAGCTAGCAACTGCATCCTCCCCAGATGGATCCTGTCTTCATCAGCTGTGTCTACACAAGCCAGGGTTCAAGCTCAGACTCAGGCATCCTCCCCAGCCCATCTACACACCATTCTCAATCTGGGGTTCAGTCCCCCAGCCAGGCGCCTTCCCCACGTGCCCGCCTGCCGGTATCCCCGAGTCTCCCAAACATGCTTTTCTGTGGCTCCTCGCCCCCAATTCCCTCAGGGCCACTTCCCATAGCTGGCCACCAGAGCTTCTCCCACTCTGAGTATGCTCATCACTGCCGCCATTCTTCTGGCTGGCAGGAAGCTGTGCTCGGAAGTTTAAAATCTCCTGAGCATGCTCAGGGTAGAGGATTTTAAACTCCCCAGCACAGCTCCTTGCCAGCCAGAAGAATGTGAGTTCAGGGCCGGCTAGGAGCTGCGAGTGCGGGAGGTGTGCACCGAGGAGCGAGAGCTGCTGTACTCGCGCAGCTTACAGGGAACAATGGAGGCTCATGGAATGCAGACTCCTGTGGTGGATGAACATAAGATGGCCCACACTTTTAGAATAAAACATTGCCTTACAAATCCCATAGCTATACCCCCTCCTCACATCCTTATTCCTTCCTCATGAGGGAGCCACTAATCTAGTCAAATGAGCTTTACTGTAGACCACAAATACTGGTTCAGTCAATCAATCAAATCATAGGGCTGGAAGGGACCTCATGAGATCATCAAGTCCAACCCCCTGGGGATTGAACCCAGGACCTTCTGCATGTTAAGCAGAGGTACTAGCCACTACACTATTTGCAGGGCTTAGCAGAGTCTGTTTTCTACTGTTCTACTGTTCTTCTGCATTTATACCAGGGGTGGCCAAACTTATTGACCACCTGAGCCACATTCCACAGTCTTCAGGAACTCAAGAACCGGAGTGCACCTGCTGGAGTTTGGAGCTTCAGCCCTCGACAGAATGGTGAGGCCAGGGACTTCCACCTTATGGAAAGGGGAGTCCTGGGACTTCAGTCCTGTGAAGTGTGTCTGCTGGGGCTCAGCGCTTCAGCCCCACAGGGCATACTCCTGCTGAAACCCTGAGCCTTGGCAGGCATCCCCACAGGGCTGAAGCTCCGAGATGCTCCTACCCAGGGGGAAGAAGCCCCTAGCCCCACCACACTGCTTCAAGGCAGAAGCCCCAAGCTCCCCCAGTAGGTGGAGAATGGAAACAGAAGATGTGGGAGACTCCAAGAGTTGCACTTCAACTCTAAAATAGCCACATGTGGCTCGCAAGCCATGATTTGGCCACCTCTGATTTATACAGTGCTAGCACAACAGGGTTCTGGTCCCTTACACGCTATCACAAAATAAACCACAACAATCATAATGTGCAAAGAGTTTTAGAAACTGTTACATTCTAGGGATCTTGAATGACAAACTATCTTCCACCTTTCTGAAAGAAGGTGGTCTTCTTGTTTTCTCTAGGTTTCAATTAGAAACTGAATTTTGAAAGCAAAGGTCTCTTAATTGAACAGCAATACCATCTCCACTGACCTTAAGTCTCCAGCCTTCTGTGTTTATTCAATCATCCCACATGCTGAAATCTGAAGACTGAATGCAGCATTGTTAAAATTCCAACAAGGTTTTCATGATTAATCCTCCTCTTTTTTTTTTAAATAATTGGATACTAAATTCCTGCTCTTAAAATCCAGTGGGTGCCAAAAGTCTGAGTAATGAGACAGATACATCATTTTGTGGAAAAATCAATATAAAATTTATTTTAGCAGTGATTTAAAAGCAAATCCTATCTAAAAGTGTTACCACATAGTCCCTCTGTGCCAACTACTTTAAAGTTTGCAATTAAAAATAAAACACTTTAGAGAAATACCTTTGAGTAATTAACATCACAATTTTGCTAATGTGGTTGCCCAAACCTGGAATCCTTATTCAGTGTTTACTCAGGAAAAACTCCTGTTGATTAAAAACAGAAACTGATTTGACAAGGATTTGAGCCCTTGAGAGCATGAAGTTATAACTTGGCAATACTGAAAAGCCGTTTGCTCTGATGCACTGGTTTTCAAACCAGGATACACGAGCTCTCATCCGTGGGTACACAAGAAAAAAATCCTGTAATGAAGGACAACACACTATTTTGTAAGATGCAACACAGCTTACATATCTTCTGTCAAAAGCTGTGCGCTGTACAGACCAGACCTTAGTGATGAAGCTGCCATAGGCACGCTGAGGTGGACAGAGAGGTAAAGGCTTGCCCGTAGTCACCCAGCAGGCAAATTTCAAAAAGAGATAATTTTGAGAGAGAGAAAAATAAAACATACAGCAAAGCTGACACTTTCTCCAGACTGGTAAGCAGCCCTCCTCTACCTCCAGTGTGTCCCACTCCCCGTCCATCAGCTTTCCCACTGACAAGTTCCCCCCTCATTCCAGAGCCCAGCAAATGATAAATTTCTCTGCTTGTTTCTGATCTTCAAACCCTGTTTGAAAAGCTGAAGGTATTAAAGATTTTGGTGGACTGATAGAAACTGATCAAGCGAAGTTTCCTTTATGAAAACAGCCTGATTTTGGGAGAGGGAAATCTCTTTTTTTTTTTTTTTTGGTCATTCTGTGGAGCACCATCAGGAGAAATGTTCAAAAGTGGCCTTTCATAAAGGTGCCTTAATTTTAGGGTGACCAACATGAAGAGCCCTACCCATCAACCCCCACAGAAGTCCCCAAACTGTGGGATGGGTCCCCCAAGGCCACTGTGGAAGCAATGTTCAGGGGGTGCAATGGGGCCCATATAGAGCAGGGAGGGAGCGCCAACCAGCCTTGCCCTGCTCAAGCTCTAGTCCTGCCCTGACTCCACCCCTAGCCAGAGCCCCAACCTCAGCCCCTGACTCAACCACAGTGCTGAACTCAACTGCAGCACAGCCATGGTGGCTGCTCACAGACAGCAGCAACTCCAGCCTGTGTCCTCAGCCCAACTTTGGCCCAGCTGCAGTTCCTTTTCTGGTCTCACTGCAGGCCCCTGACCCACCCCTGGCCTACCTTCAGCTCCAGCCCCAGATTGTTTCTGGCCCCAGCTGCAGCATCACTTGCGGCCGAAATTCTGGGGAACTGTGTGGACATGAGTAAGGAAGATGCCATATAACAAGTTTGGGGACTACTGAACTATGACACAAAAGTTGTTCTCTAGGCATGACACAAAAGTCAATTAGAACGAGACGTCTGAGAGGATCTAGGAGAAAAAGATTAGCTGCAATGAGCTCAAATGTTTTTCCCGGTTTCGTTTCCAGAAACTTGTTAACATGAACATCCAAACCATTTAAGTCTTCTAGCAAGCCTAGCTT
This sequence comes from Podocnemis expansa, assembly GCA_007922195.1. Classification (NCBI taxonomy): domain Eukaryota; kingdom Metazoa; phylum Chordata; order Testudines; family Podocnemididae; genus Podocnemis; species Podocnemis expansa. Next base: position 719,946 of record ML682088.1, read on the forward strand.
AATACTACAAGCTTAAATATGATTTTCAAAATCCTTCTCTTTCATGTGGTCTGTTGGATTGTCCTTTATTAACACACCCCCTTGTCTTTAAACTATCAGATATAATTTGCAGTTCGTTAGTTTTTGAATGGCTTTTTAACATCTTTTTCCAGAGAACTTGATATAAGACCAACCAAAGTTCTATTTGGAGTCAAGCAGATCAAAAGAAGATTCTGAAGTATGAACAGCTGTTAAGATTAAATATAATGATGTACTAAGGGATAGAGTGAACACAGGCAATATGTGAGCAGCATGAAAAGCCTCCAACTAAGCCTTTGCTAAAAGTGATTCTGAAAATCGTGAAGTAACAAGGGAAGCCCTTCATGTAACCCAATGACCTTCAGGTCCTGTGGAATCAGGAATTCTAGGCTTTCCTCCACAATCTCATTCCTTTATCAAGCACTTGCTTAAAAGGTATTTTTACGTAGATGAAACAGAGCACAAAGAAATCAAATGTTCTCTTAAGCAGAGCCCAGTATAATTTAGAATAATTTTTAGAAAATTGCTGAAGAATCAAATATGCAAAGTGGGCCTTAGTGCTGTTTAACGAAGGGCTAGTTTATACTTGCTGCACTTGTCAGTGGCAGTTGATGGAAGAGACACAAGGTGTGTAAAATATCTTGCGTATCTCCTGATGAATTACTAATTATTCACTATGCTCTATGCTTAAATGACTGGGAGTGTCTTCTGGTCGGCTTTCTGATACTCCAGTTCTGCAGCTCGAATTGCTATGGTGATTTCTGGATTGATTGAGGGCATATACACAGACCTCTCAATCGAACCCGGAAGACTGCGCTGACGGTGGCAATTTTGCTGCCATCAGTATAGACTTAGCCTACATATGTGGTACATTTATCCTATGCAAAACAACATAGCATCAAGTACAGAAATACAAATAATAGCAATTTGTCTTTTGCAACCATAAATAAAAAGTGCAAAATCTCTTAAACACCAAACATGCACAAACCTGTTCAGCAATGTCATTATTAATAAAGGGAAGAAATAAAAGTCCAAGCAGCCATATTAGATCACTACCCTGAGAAGAATGGGATTTTAAGGACATGTCTACACTGCAGTCATGGGATGAGACTGCAGCTCATGTAGGCATACATGTGTAAGGCAAGTCTAGAGTCACAGAACTTCTTGTGCTGTCCAGCTGAAAAGGGGGGCAACTAATCTGCATGGGCTTTGTATTTGCATGACACAGTCTCACTGTGTAAGTGAAAGGAACAATGGTAAATTGTATGGGGGTTGATTTGATCACAAGTCTGTCAATACCTGTATTTTTAACTGAGAAGGGAAATAAAATATTGTCTTTTTCATAGTATGCTACTGTTTTGATTATATAAACTCTGTTAGTCTATTTGATGGAAAAGTCACCATCAGCAACGAAGAATTGGAAAGAGTAAGTGATCCTGTGTTTTCAGCCTGGTAAAAGCAGTGGTGGCTAGCATCAGCTCTGTCAATGAGCTATGCCTGAGGCACTGCCTCACCCCTGCCCCACTGTTAAATGATAGATCTAATGGCTTGGCTTCTTGTGGAGCCATTCTTTTTCTCAAAGGAGCTGTTTGCAATGTCCTGAGGTTAAAGAGCTGAAATCACTGAGAGCGAGACCCTCTCAGAACTGAGATCACTGAAGAGTGACCAGCGGGTAGAGCCAGTGGACAGTGCGAGCAGCCAGTGGAGGGCTGGAAAGCAGGAGTGACCAGCGGGTGGTGCCGGCAGACAGCATGTGGAGCCAGCGGATGGTGCAAGCAGCAAGCGGGTGGTGCCAGCGGACAGCTGGAGTGAGGGACATTCTCTACATACACTGAGGTGGAATGAATGTTATATTGGGTTTTGTGAGAATCCTGTTCTGCAAAACAGTGCTGGATTTTCTATTGTGTCTATACTTTCTTTTATATTTTTATTAAATGTCCTGTATACTACACTCAGACTCATGCTTATGAGCAGGGAAGCATTACCCCTTTTGGGGTGTCCAGGGAATAGCGCATGGTTTCCCAGAAAACTGGGTGGAAGCTCAAGCCACTTGGTGCTGTAACATTATTTGGAAACCCCTAGATATAGAACTCAGCCCTTGCTCCGCCACCTTACCCTTGCAGAAGGGTTACACGTGTTAGCTTTAGTTAGCATAGTTCCCAGAGTAATGAAGTCCCAGTAGCTTGTGCTCCAGCTAGACCCAAGAGTGAGTATGCAGCAGTCCATATGGGCTTTCACAGCTTGTGCTGAAGCATGCCCTGGCACCGTTTCAGTGCTCTAGGACCTGAGCAAGCTACAAGAAAACCAGCTCCTGCAATTTACTATGCCCTATGATGGCAGAGTAAGCACACTAATCACCGCTGTTCACTAAATGCAAACACAGGAGTGAACAGATGAGGGGGTTATTTGTTTAGGGCCAGACTGTGAACCTTTTGGTCACAATGGTGAGCAGTTATGCTGCTGAATAGTGCTGCTGGAGCGAATGACACTGCCAGGAGGAGGCTGCTCACCAATATTAGGAGGGGGTTCACAATCTGACCCGGAAGGTATGTCTATGCTGCAATTACATCAGCTGTCTCAGGTTCATATGATGGTGGCGGTTTTTGAGCTCAGACTTTGGAAACCCGCAACGGGCAGGGTCACAGAGTCTGGAATCCAGTCTGAGCGTCTACACAGTGCTTAAAACAGCCTTATGGTTAAAGCCCCATGAGTCTGAGGCAGCTGACATGAACTAGCAGTGGATGTCTAACTGCAGTGCAGATGTACCCTGAGTGGCTTTGCCACTAACAAGCTGGGTGCCTGTGAGAAGAAAGTCACTTAGGATTAGTGTGATTTTCTTAAGTGCCTAAGCATATTAGGTGCCTCACTACCACTGATATCAATGCAAAGCATTTAAATACATGATCAAGTCTGTACCTATTCACCTAAATACTGAAACACATGCTTAAACTTTAAGCATTTGTTTAAGTCCCATTGAAGAGAGTGATTACACACATGCCCGAAGGTAAGAAGGCTTTGCTGAATATGGGCGACCCACTGAATCAGGGCCTTGGAAAGCAATAGTGTGTGTTATCAGCAACAGGTGCTGCCCAGCCACATCCCTACTAAGCCTATCACGATCCCCTTGGACTATGAAGCGTCACTGAACACACTTGCTGGGCACCCACTCCTCTAGTTCCATGTCATCCTCCCTTTCCACTAGTCAAGCAAAACAAATATAATCATAAATTAATAATTTCCAATTAGACAAGCAACCAAACAAAAGGTGTCTCTAAAACAGCAGTTCCCTACCTGTGGTCTGTGGACCCTGGTCGTCCACAAGGGGATCCATGGAATAGAAAAATAAAATCATCCGCACCAAGGAAAAATACAATTTCAAACAAAACTAGTAGCATGTGGTGGTTTGCAAAACATTTAGAGGTTGAAAAGGAGGCCCTGCACACTCAAATGTTGGGAACAACTGTTTTAGAGCAAATTTATTCCATAGAATAACCAAGAAGTCATACTTACCCAGAAGAAGAAATTAAACACAAACAAGAGATACTTCAGGTAAACAGTCATCCAGCCATCATGCTCAGCTTTGAAATGGGACATTGTTGAACTCTCTAGAAAAAAAAAATTACATACGTACACTGATGGTTTAAATTTTCAAACAGATTATTCCTCCCTGCAAAACCATGAAATATATCCTTTTCTGCTAGAACAAAATTTTAAGTGGTGTTCTACTTTGAAAAGTAACTTAAAAATCATACTATGGGGCCCCAAGTTTCTATGATTTCTGTACCAAATATGCACAATTTGAAAACAAAACAAATAAAAGGTATTTTATCTACCTTCCAGCTCTGCAAACCCATGTTAGATTCTTTTCCTTATGCAAACTTCATCACCAGTAAAAGATTTTACATGCAAATCTCAGTGGGTTAAAACAGCCCACTGAACAAATGTTAAAACAACCCGCTGAATTAATCTCACTGCCTTCAGTGGGTTAAAACAACAGTACTACAGTATAATTTTAGTTATCCAACTTTACTTTATCGGAAAATTCTAGTTATCCAAATCTAGAGTATGGTCCTCCATTTAGCCCTATATTCATTAATAGCACTTCTGGTTATCTTAATACCCAGTCACCCAGAACTTTTAGATGTACCCCAGGCCATTTGAATAATGGGACTGTACTGTATTTCAACTTCAGTCATCAGTTTTGTTAATAAGTTCCATAGGGATAGCCATGTTAGTAAAGCAAAAACAAGAGTCCTGGGGCACCTTAAAGACTAACAAATTTATTCAGGCATAAGCTTTCATGGTTTTCAGCCCACTTTGTCAGATCTGTCAAAGTGGGTTGGAGCCCACAAAAGCTTATGCCCAAAGAAATCTGTTAGCCTTTAAGGTGCCGCAGGATTCTTGTTAGTTTTGTTGAAAATTCACAGAAAGGACTAGAATCCAACTTCCTCTCTCAAAGCATGTTGGCTCTGCAGGGTGAATAGGTGTAAAATATAATAAAAACAATCAGACTAAGGAAGAATTTGTGAAATCACGTTAAATATATGTGTTGGTCTAGATGGTAGAGAAATAATTTTTCAAGGTAAAAATCTTTGTTAACTGGGCATTAAGGCCTGAAAGAATCACCATTTGTCACAAAAAACCACCCAAACCAACCAATCAACCCACACTTAGAACTCAAAATTCATAAAAGCTAAAACACAAATGTCAAATTAAGGTTCATTTTTATAAACTACGCAGAACATTCCAAAGTATGGTATGGAAATGCCTGACTTAAGATTACCCAAGTATCGTATTGCACCATGCTAAAAACACAAATTCTGAGACAACCTTAGCAATTTAATATACAGTTTCATCTCATGAATATCTTCAACCTAAACAAAGCTTTGGGAGACTACAAATGACAGGGAAATTTAAAAAGCTACACATCTCTGAAACAGTTTATGATTTGGTGCAAGTTTTCCAAAAGCGTTCTTTCCCAGGATAAGATGCGGCAGGAAACCTTTAAAGTGGATTAGTTTCATTCTGATGAGGTCAAGAAGTGTTAAAAATTCTAGAAGTGGAAGCTAACTGGTTAGAGTAATAGGAGGAATTTTCACTCCTCCTTAATGTCTGCATTTTTACACTGTTTTATATAATATATTATTGTGTATAATACCATAATATGGGCTACGTACTAATTGGTAGGTAGAAGACAGAATTGGAATTAAAGATATGTAGTCTTTGTGGGATTTGATGATCAGAGTACGACACATGTATTGGCAACAGACCAACAGGTCTTGTATTTTTATTAATAATTCAGATAGACACAATATGCAAATATCAAAATAGTTAAGACTTAGAGGGATGGATTAGGGAAAGAGACTTGTAGGCAGAAGATGAATTTTTGTTTAAGTGATGCCTTCATAATGGCCATAGTAAATATGGTTGTAAATGACATCAAATTAATTGGTGTGGCAGAAAAAAACGTGCTTAGTGTACGGAAAGACTTGTACATTAAGTTTTTGGTCCACTGTGTACTTGCAGTAAAGAAGGCAACAAGGAAGGGTATAGTTAAAATCCAAGGATATTGTGATATTGTTGATAGCATGTTATTTTACACAGCACTGATTAGATTGCATCTCCAATGCAGTATCCATTTCTGCCCATCAAAGCAAAAGACAGAAAATGTAGGCCAAATAAACTGATAAGTGGACAGGATAGATTTACAGATGAGATGAAACTGTAAAAAATGAGAATATTTGGTACTGAGTGATGATTGGCCTGAAGTGGTTACGCTCAAAAGAGCATAAGATTGACTCTCATGATTTGAGGACATCCAACAGACCATAAGTGGAGGAAACACAAGTTTAAATGAAGACGCATTGTAGGTAAGCAGAAATTAAAATTGTACTTTTTTAAAGAAAACATCTGGAATTAACATCCTACTGCAACAGTACAGTCAAGTGGTACTTAATTAGATGATTATATGGAATTTATAAGTTCTATTTTAAAAGCGATTATATAAAAATTGCACCTTCCTACTCAACAGATCTGCTCTGTGTTTTCAGAGTCAGATCTATTTACACAGGACATAAAAATAAGTTTTTACTACTTTTTATTCCTGTTCTCCCTGCAGAACCCACACAATTCAGAAAGGGGAATGGATTCTATTCCTTCCTGTGCATCATCAACAAAGTCATTTAGCAAGTTTCAATAGGTTCCTCCTGGCAACTGATTAGAACTTAGGCTCCTGTGTAAAATCTGATGACTTGTGCTAGGAGAGAAGTCTGAAAAGATTACCACAATGGTCGTTTCAGGCCTTAAACCATATAGGTGAAATCCTGGCTACACTGAAATTAATGATTTTTATTAAAAATCAGGGGACAGGATTTTATGCCTTAAAACTACAAAACCCCTTTAAGACATGCATCCTGACACAGTGGTTGAGAACTGCTGGCACAGATGTAACCAGCAGCAGAATTTGGTCTTCAAAACCGATATTTACTGGTGACAATTAGGAAATAACCTAAACATAGTCTTAGCACTTAGGCTGAGTGGACGAATCTGAGAGTTAAATCTTCCATGACCACCTGAAGTTTACAGATGTGAAAACTGTATTCAGAAAATTGAAGTGGTCACAGTCTCATTCTAACAGAATCAGGATTAGAACTCAGTTCTAACTGGTTTAATTTGCTTCTGTTTGTGTCCAAAAATCAATTCCAATTGCTGAAATTTGACACCATATTAAAGTATGCTCCTATCCAGATCACTACTTAGCTTGTAAGTTATTTGGTGTAGACTATCTATGTTGCTTTGTGTTTGTACAGCACCTAGCACAGCGGGGTCCTGGTCCACAGCTGAGGCTTCTAGGCACTGACAACACCACAAACAATATTTCCCAAATGACAGTTCCCTTTAGTTTCTTCCCTTACTATACATTCTTTACTGAGGGAAAGGGGGGAGATTCTAAAATGTAACCCTCACCAGTCGTCTCTAACATACAGGAATATGAAAACTATCCTCTATTAAAGTTAATGCACTCCCTTCCCTTTTCATCATTCAGTGTTTGAATATTTCAATTGATCTTTGGCAACTGAAAATTAAAATCCTTGGTTATTACTGAAGGTGCTAATAGCAAATACTCTAGCATTTCTAAAAATGCTTCATTGCTTTTATCTGGAGGTAAAATATTTCCTATGAAGATACTTCAATCCCTTAGGAACATCAATCTAAACCGATTAAGCACTTCTATCAGTTTTAAATCTTTGCTATCTCCCACCTGACATTTATCACTTAACTGCAAAGTTTTTAAGTCTCCTCAACAGTTGGCTTGGGTTCACTTTGCATTATATAAAACACCTTTATATAAAATAACCCAAACCAAACTACCCCTCCCATCCAGTTCAAATAGGGTTGTCCCCAGTCTGGTTTTTACTCAGACAGTCAAGTTTTTGGCTTCCGTGGCTAAATGCCATTTAGGACTGCCAGGTGCCTGATTTTTGGGGACACAGCACTCCCTGGGCAACTGACCCAAAACCCTGGTTGCTGTGGGACAGGGTGAGTTGCAGAGTCATTAACCCACTCCAGCTCCTGTTTAGCCACCTCCTACTGAAGTCAGGCTCCTTGACATGATCCAGTGAGCAAGAAGAGGGATAGAGGGGAGAGGAGTGAGCAATAGGGCCAGGGCCTCAGGAGATGCAGTCATTGGGAATTAGAAAGATGGCAAAATCCCTCTCTCACACTCACCACTGTCTACAAGAAAAAAGAAAATATTCTTTTAAAATTATGCTTTTCTTAGGGGGAATTGTCTATTACAATTTATGCTTTTACTTCATTTCCTCTTTTAAATGGTAGTAGAGTAGGGCAAAGCACATTAGGAAATTCTAGTGTGTGGAAAAAGCTGCACGTGGACATTTTGTCCATGGCAAGCTAGTGCACTGTAGATTCATATGCTAACTGCATATCTAGACAAGCTTTTGCTCAAAATAAAGTCAAACCATTTGAATATTTATGTAAAACTCTTCCAATAGGAGACACTCGTGTGAAATGAAATTCACCTGTAAAGAGCCGGGCATAAGACACACGGATCACTTACAGTAAGCCTTCAAAAAAGGCCTTACATGTGGATGCTTAGCCCTCTGCTTGGTCTTCTGTTCCCAGAGAAGATGATGCATTTTAGGCCTTCAAATGTCACTTAGAACCCACCAAAGTCTGCAGAGCACATTGTCAAGGCTGGTAGTGTTGGTGGATTTACTTAATGGTCAGAGCCTGGAGTAGTGTCGGGGTCAGATGTCATGCCAAGGATCAAACTGGGGCAGTAAGTGGAGCAAGGGTGAGGAAGCAGGAAGAAGGAACCAGGAATTAGAGGTGGTACCAGAAATAAAAAATGGAAACCAGAAGAGGAAGCAGGAACTTGGTTTCAGGGGTCTGGCTAGCAGCAGGTTCAGACAAGAGGCATGGTTGGAACAAGAAGCTGTATGCTAGGGTATCCAGTCAGCAGCCTGCTGTTAGTCAGCTAATCCCACTGTGTCAACAGGTGCATCCTCTGTTTGTGGCGTATCAGCTGCAGTTGCCTTGCCTAGTCATGCAGTGCAGTGGCACAGAGGGTAAGGCACTCACTTGGCCCACTTACAGGACCTGCAGCACATGACACTGCTACAAATCAGGCCCAGGCTTGAAATAAGTTGACTATACTCTCTGGTGGTGGAAGCTTCCCAAAGTGGTGGCCAAAGCAATCTCTGTGCTGCTGGGTTTTGTCCCAATGTTCTCGCCACAAGTACAGAAAAAGCACTTGGTCCTTTCCAAATGCATGATAGGGAAGGGGATGGTGGGTGTGAGAAATGCTTCTCTTGAAAAAATTTAGTGCATTTAAAAAATGTATTTTAATATAAAGCTCAGCCTGTGAATTCCTCTTGTTTTCTGGGTCACTTCCAGTTTAAACTGGGAATCTCCTACTCAGTATTAAATATTTAGTTCTATCACCTACATTTTCTAAATCTTCAGCAAAAAAACAGATAGGAAAAAAAAAAAGAAAGAAAAAACCATGGAACTTGGTTATAGTAAAGTGAAAGGCCCAAACCACTTCATTGCATTTCTACCCCACTTATAGGCACCAACTAAGCAGTCCACACATATTCAACAGCAATGTATAGCCTATGCTTAACTTTAGGCATGTTTGAGTAAGCACCTGTTTAAAATTATTGTAGAGATGACAGGGTAATTTCAAAAAGATTACAAGTTACTCTGCATGAGGCTACAGCATGGACTCATGGAATGAAACAGGTGGGAATTGATTTTAATAAACTCACTGGATAGTAGTTGGCCAATGTCATGTAGGCCAAAGTGAATCTTGAGGAGAACTTAAAATGCAGAGAGGGCAGGAGCCTATAGATCAATTTAGGAAAGATGTTCCACTCACTGAGGATTGGCATGGAAGACAGCATGGAGACATTTGTGGGAGAAACAGACAGGATATCAAGGCTAGCAGCGCTGAGCAGTCATGGGATGTAGTGAAAATATACAAATGGAAGAAGCAAGTTATGGAGGAAACTGAAAGACAGCAGAAGATGCTTAAACTAGATGTTGTGGAGAAAAGGGCGGCAGTGGAAGGATTCAAAGGGGAGGGCAGAGGTGATAAGGTCAGTAAAACAGGCAAGGAACATGATCTTAGGAACAGACACAAGAGAAGCAATATGGATGTTAAGGTGCCAGACAGGGGGAGGCTGAAGTGGCCACCTTGGATGAGAGAGGTGACAGTGAAGGAGGATCAAAGAAGTTACAGGCCTAGGTAACAGGGAGTCGGGCACCATTTCATCCAGCAACCAAGAATGTCCATGAAGCTTATTTTCCAATGGCGAGTGGCTGGAGGAGAGTAGCAAACGCCTAAATCAGAGAACATTGCCACCATATCAGGCACTGAACAGGAAAGATTGACTTTTATGGAGACTGAACTGGCAATGTGTGCTTCAGAGTTGCTGTGAGCTCTGTTTAAGCAGGCTGGCAGTGCTGAAGCATGTCAGATAAGAACAAAAACTGATCATTCAAAACTACTTAAATATCATTCAAGACTTAATACGCTTTAAGGCCAGAAGGGACCCTCATGATCATAGTCTGACATCCTGCACGCTGGAAGCCCCAGTCATGCCTCCCCACTCCAGTAATAGATTCCTAACCTCTGGATGAGTTACTAAAACCCTCAAATCATGGGTTTAAAAACTTCAAGCCACAGAGAATCCACTATGTACACTAGTTCAGACAAGCAAGTGACCCATGCCCTATGGTGCAGAGGAAAAGCAAACATCCCCTCCCTCTCCCCCACCTCTCAATAGTTTCTTCTAGTTGACCTAGGGGAAAATTCCTTCCCAACCCCAAATAGCCAAATCAGTTAGACCCTGAGCACATAGGAAAGACCCAGCAGCGAGATCCCTGGGAAAGAACTCCCTGCAGTAACTCCCAGTCCTCCCCATTTAGTTCCCAATAAAGTCTTTAAAATTCTTTGCTGTTGTGCATCTATTGACAAGTAACACTGGTTAGCATTCATCATCACCTTTGTTAACCTTAAATCAGATCAAAGCCAGTTCTTCACTACCAATACAGCCCTTAAATTTTAATTAAGTACATAGAAGTGAAAATCTAGAAGACAGAAATAAATTAAATGTGCTTATCTGTCGATTTTTATATGCAGAGTATCCAACGGATCAAGGGATAATTAAAGGGTTCTCTTTGATTCTCTGCAAAAAATAAAATCTCTTCATTCCCTGCTCTGGGAAATAAAACAAATTTACCCAGCCACTATTTTAAGCTTATGCCTTTAGGACATCAGGCAAACCAATCCTGTTGATGTGGACTTTTACTGGGATAAGTGAATAGACCTTAACCTGGAATTTAAGTAAACAATTTACAGTATATGAGAGATTACAGACTGCAGCTCACTCTCTCTGAGTTGTGCTGGCTCTGGAATGCAAGCAGGTGTCGAAAATTATAAAAATGTATTTTTGTCACCCAAGTGAGGAGATGTGCCTCTGAATATACAGAGGGAGCAGCAGGTCTGTTTGGTAACATGATGCCATTTTTACACAGTCACTTGTCAGAGCAGAATCACAATTTAGAAACACTCAAGAATTATAAAATAATGAGATTAATTAGAAATATTAATAACTCCCATCAATTAAGAAGCCTAGGTCATAAGAAAATTGTCACCAGAGCAACGAGCATATTAACTGCTGAAGAACTCTTTGCCATGATTTATAATTTCAAATCTAATTGCACAAAATTTGGATGAGGTGCAGATTTCAGTACTTTTGATCAGCAGTTCTTCAATGGAGAAATCACAGGTTTTAAAGGGGTAAAGAGAGTGCAAAATGCCCCAGTCTGTGAATTAAGAGTTTAATGTGTGCATGACTGCATGAGAGTCCTGAAATAAAACAGGCAACTATTCGAAAAGCCATAGAATTCTCCTTTCCAAAGGAAGCTTATTTAGAAAATTTCCCTTTCAGTCATGTTTAGCAAAGCAAGAAGGGATTCTGTTTTATCAAGGTTTATGGCCAAAGGCTAGGCAGTGATAATTACCCTCAGTTAGTTCCTGGGTCAGATCACTCAAAGATGACCACTGGCTGGACTACTGGTTTTTTTGTCAGAAGCTGAAACTGTATACAGAGACAGTATACAGAGACAGTTTTTGCACATGAGACTAAACAAGGAGTATACAAAAGAGTCAAAGAGGTTACTTTGGCTGCTGAGACACTGAAGTAAACTGAGGTCAGATTGCTGAGATAGAGATTTCCTTTTAAATTAAAAGCCAAAAGACTTTGGATTAGATTTTCTTATTATCACAAATGTGTCTTGCGATTTTCTGTCCGCTAATCACTACTGATTCTGTGCGAGTAACCATAACGTTATTGTCAAATTCCATAGACTCTAAGGCAGGCGTCTCAAACACACAGCCCCAAAGCCATTTTCTGTGGCCCGCGATGACACGATCATTACTGATATTTGCAATATTGTTGTATGAAAAGGTTTCAGTGGTGCAGCCCTTGGGCTAACATACTAGTCCTCATGCAGCCCTCATGGTGATTTGAATTTGAGACCCCTGCTCTAAGGTCAGAAGAAACCAATATCAATATGATCATCTAGGCCAGGGGTTTCAAACACATGGACCATTGGCCACATACAGCCCCTAAAGCTATTTCCTGCAGCCTGGAATGACACTATTGTTACTGATATTTGCAATATCGTTGTATGAAAAGGTTTCAGTGGTGCGGCCCCCGGGCTATCATACTAGTCCTTGTGCGGCCCTGTACTAACACTCATTCAGCCCTTGTGGTGATTTGCAATTGAGACCCCTGACCTATTCTGATCTCCTGCACGATCCAGGCCACAGAACCTCCCTCTGACTCCTACAAGAGACACCTATCAATGACTGAGTCACTGAAGTCTCCAAATCATGGTCTAAAAACTACAGGGTAGAGAGAAACCACTGAGAAGTGACCCATGCCCCATGGTACAGGGGAAGGCAAAAAATCCCAAGGGCCCATGCCAATCTGCCCTGAGGGAAATTCAAAAGTGAACAGAGATTTCATTTTCTAATATTTTACAGCACAAAATTTTTATTATTTTTAAAAGAAATTCTGAAAGAAACAAAAGGGGAAGTTAGCTTATAAAAGTTTAAATGGTAACCAGCAGTCTTACCATTTAATGGTTTAATAATACATGTAATAAACCCCAGAGGGGTACTTCCCCACTCCTGGGTCCCAGGCCAGCCAGAGCCATGCAGGAACTTCTTTCCTCCTTGGTCCCAGCTGGGAGGCTGCAGCCCTGGAGCCTCAGCCTGCATCTGGGACTGGGAGCCAGGCTCTAGCTGCCCGCACCCCACCTGGTCCCAGCAACTTAGTTAGTTTAATTGTTAAGTTAGTTTAATTGCTTAAGGGTTTTATTTTTAGAAGTTTAAACAAAAAATTGATTAAATGAATTTTTACATCCCTGGAACATACAGAACTTCACTGGGGCAAATGATGAATACTCATGAAGCAGGAAAACAGACAAGTGAAAATACACAAGTATATACACTGGGTCAAACAGTTAACATATGAAGAACTGTGTGTTTTCTTTTTTTAAAGTTCAGTGTGGTATTAATTTGAAATTTAACAGAAATCATTGGGCTGGGAGGGGAAGCTGTTCCCTCTTTCAGATCTCCAGAAAACAAGCAACAGTTATAAGACTTTCTGCTAACTGATCCCTTAAATCAACAGATAGTCATGCTGGGACATTATGGTACTGTATATACAGACCCAGATTCTGTTTTAAGAAGTGTCATGTTTCACAGCTGCTGTAAAACTTGCAATTTTTTAAAATTTCCTTATAAAATCTAATATTCCATAAACCCCAAAATGCAAACATCCCCTCCAAGACTTAATTAAAAAAACAACAACAACAAAAACCAAAAACCAAAGGAGTCATGTGGCACTTGGGCTACGTTCACACACAGGAGGTTATTTAGATACAAGTTGTTTCGAAACAACTTGTATCAAAATAACGCCTTATTTCGAAATAAGTTAATTCAAATTAAGAAAATGTTAATTCGAATTAAGGAAAAAAGCTCAAAGCGAAATAGCATGTTCGGACGACAGTTATGTCGAAACGAGTCACCGTTGTTTTGAAACAACATGTTCTGATGGGATTGTTTTGAAACAATCGTTTCAAAACAATGTTGTTTCATCACCAAATGGGGTTTAAGTTGTTTCGAAACAACGGTACGTCGTGTGAACGTGGTGTTTCTTATTTCGAAACAAACTTTGTTGTTTCAAAATAAGACTGCCGTGTGAACACACCCTTAAAGACTAACAGATTTATTTTTCGCATGAGCTTTCATGGGAGAAAATCCCACTTTGTCAGATGCTTCGAAGATGGTGAACTTGCAGAATGGAAGCTCATGCGAAAAATAAATCTGTTAGTCTTTAAGTGCCATACGACTCCTTGGTTTTTTTGCTGGACTAGACTGACACAGCTATCCCTTTGGAAATTGACAAGACTTAATGAACTTCTAACCATTAAGAATCATAAATGCAACTAATGTAAAATGCTTCACATCAAGAAGAAATAAAAACAAAATGTTTACATTCTCTATACCAGAAACAGGTTGCTGGATCATTAGAGAAGACAGTCAGAGTTAATATAACACTAATTATAAGTAACAAAAGAATCCAGGAGTCCTAAATCCCACACCTCTACCAACCAGTAGACCACACTCCTTACCTCACTAGGTATGAGAAAAGGGAGACCATCAAATCCAATTTTTATTAAGGGACTTCACAGCAAACTATTTAAAAGAGCTCATTTTTATGGAATTTATTTAGTCAATCTCTCTGCATTGATTGAAAAGAAAAACTCTCTTTCCCTATTAATATTTTAATCATGTGGGAAACACATATTCCTATAGAACAGAAACCAAAAGTAGTTTACTTTTGTTTATACCCTTCTGTGTGCCTAAACCCAGGCTGAGCTTGACTTGAGTACACATGATTATCAAAAGCTTTGTTCTGATAGATCTTTTCTGGAAATGTTACAGCTATGGACCAAACACCCAATGGTGCATAACTGGGAATTCACCAAAAAAAAAAAAAATATATATATATGTATCTTCATCCTTCTGCTCATTATCTGATATAATTTGAAACAAAACAGGATGGAGACCTTTCTTGTATCTTTTCTCATAGTACTACATTATTTTAAGCCATTTTCTATTCTTTTCTGTTTTATTAAAATATTAACCCCCTGACATTCAAAATTGAATCAAGAGCCTTAATCCAGGGACAGTCATTTCCTATATTTATACAGTGCCTAGCAGAAATGGGCTCTGGCCTGGTTAATGACTCAAGGTGCTATCGCAACATGGTGACAAATAATAAAATAATACTAGGTCTTAAAGTGAACTGAAAAAGACCAGAAAAGGCAGCTGCAAAGATAAGTTGCCAGTAGGTTCTAAAACAATTCCACAAAAACATACCCTTGTTCACCTAGGCTGTGTCGTGGCAGAGACGTGAGTCTGAGGGACTAGTGAGCCTATTTTTTTAAAACCCAGACCAGAACTAAGGATGGAGGGTGCACCACTTGGAAAACAATCTAACACAAATGGCTACCCCAGGGGCACTTTGCTGGAAATACAGTGTGGACCCATTAACATGCAACCTGTTTGCATGTGGATCTGGTTAACGTGCGGTCCAGTCATGTCCCCCAAAAGCCCTTAACTTAACGCACAGGACTCACTAGCATGTGGTGCCTAAAGGCAGAAGTTGGCCCGGGCACGGAAACGGCTGGCAACTTAAGGAGTCCGGCACGCTACCTAAAAGGGGAACTGGCCTAGGCGCAGAAACAGGTAGAGTGAGCCTTCTAATGCTACACTCTTATTTATTTATTTGTCACGGTCCCGTTTGTGTACGGTTCGTTTAACGCGCGGTCATGGGGGCTTGTCCCCCAACACCCGCACGTTAACAGGTCCCCACTGTAGTTACCACCGCAGAGCTGCATGTGGTGTACATGAAGCCCTAGTCTACACTTGCTGCACTTTCTGGTGGCAGTTGACGGGAGATATGCAAGGTACGTAAAATACCTTGCATATCTCCGAATGACTTATTAAGAACTCGCTACACGCTACACTAAGCCAAGTCTGGTTGACTTACTCCAAATCCAGTTCCAGGGCTGGAGTTGCTATGTCAGTTTCCAGATCCACTGAGCACGTCTACATAGACCACTCAGTCAAACCTGAAAGATTGTGCTGATGGTGGCGATTTTAACTCCATCGATATAGACTTACCCGAAGACAGAGGAAGTGTTGCAAGGGAAATCCAAGCAGCATACTCCACTAGGACATTTAAAACAAACAAACAAACAAAAACACTATCTGACATTCAGTGTATTCAAAGGCAAGTATTTTAGGTGTTCAGTATCAGTATAAATCTTCCTTGCCAAAAGGGGATTTACATGATACCTAGAAATGGGTTGATTCCACTGGAAGTAGAAGAATCATCCCAACCTTCCCTTCCTTTTGATGGTGGAATATTAGAAAGACAGTCTTGCAAACCCACACAGGAGCTTCCTCCAGCACTTCATGAAAGGGCTGGGATTACAGGAAGAGAGAGTTGGGGGGGGGGCGGACCAGTTCCAAACAACCACTTAAGTCATTCTTTGCTGCCCTCCTCCTCTCATCCTCTTCCTCCATTTGCCCTTTTCAATCAAGAAACTCAGACCAGAGTCTAATGGAGCTCCTACTTCAGCTTCCTACATAAGGCTATGCTTCAGCAGACCAGTGGACTGTCTAGCAGCATGGCTTGGGCTGGAAAGTAGCAGCTCATTTTTTGAGGTGCTTGCAAGCAGGATGTCAAATGGAATTTGCTCTTTCCCATGCAACTGGGCTGCAGCACCATAGGGAACTGACTGGAGAGCTCTAGCACAGTGTATCCTTACAATAAATTGAACTGCAGATGACATCAAGTTTCATGCCGGGTTCAGTTTCTTGTTTGAAAAGGGCAGGTTTAGGCAGGTGATGGTGGGGACAAAGTAACAGAAATGAATGGAAGGAGAGGAGTTGTTGTTGGGGGTGGGGATGAGGGAGTCCCAGTTTTCATTGCCTTTTGCCTCTTTATCCAACTTCATTCCATGAGCCTAGCTGCCCTTTCTGGCCACAATGGTGCTAGACAAACAGGCAATTTTGGAGACAAAGAGTGGGAGGGTACAGAGCTCCATGTGGGGAGACATTTCTATCAACACATTCAGGAACCTCATGAAATTTATGGGCTGAGTTTCACAACTGTGACAAATCCTAAATCCATATTTGTCTTGAATGGGTGCAGTGCAAATCTTTTGCACACCTCTACTATAAACTGGTCTACTTAAAACTGGTTGCGAGTTATGGATTCCCACAAAGCACCGATGCTTTGCTCTAGCTAGATCCACTTTATTTCAGATTAGGGAAAACAATGATGATAAAAGAAAGAACAAATAGGAAGTCAGCAGGCGAGAGAGACACTAACACTGTATCTGAAATTAAATGCAAAATGGCAGCTGGTTTATAGCAGGACTTGAAGTAGGCAGTGCAAGAAGAATGAGAGGAGGAGTCACTGCTCTATGTTTAAAAGGAGTAATACACAGAAAATGGAATGGCATTGCTTTTTGTAATTCCATAAATTAAAATATCCAGCTGGGACACAGGTTAAAATTTTGTGCACAGACCCACAAACATGCTTCTAAACTATTAGGCACACAATAGTTTGTTGTTATTAAATGCCACCTTGCAAAATTTTTATAGTACAGACAATTTGCGTATCTATATAGATACTCAGTTGCCATTTTTTCCACAGGCCAGATGAATTTTGAAAATTTAACTGAAAAACAAAAAGCTGTGGATTACAGACAAGATTTTTTTTTGAAAAAAGAAGATTGGATAAATGCGTGTTGTACTATACCTTCAACTTCCTTCCTATAGTTTCAGAGGTTTCTGTACAACTGAGATATACGCATCTTAAGTTTGAACATAATGAGGTCATGGCATATTCCATATGAGTGAAATTCACCCCGAGCTGAGGAGTCATAATACTACAGTGGCTTGTGAGATCCCAATTCAGAAAACAAAATACTTCGAAAAAACTACTAACAAATTTCTTCAGGCATAAGGTACAACCCACTTTGTTAGAAGCATCTGACTTGGGGCACCACATTCAGCTGCTTTGCCACAACACACTCTTCTGTCATGACACAGAGGTTGAGAACCACTGATCTAGCCTATTCCCCTACACTTATGGCAGGACCAAGCATTATCTAGATCATTCCTGACAGGTGTTTGTCTAACCTGCTCTAAAAAAATCTAAGATGATGGAGATTTTACAACCTTCCTAGGCAATTAAGTTCAGTACTTAACTACTGGGACAGAAGAAATTTTTCTAAAATGTCCAACCTAACCTGCCTTTGGTGCTATTTAAGCCCATTGCTTCTTGTCCTATACTCTGAGGTTAATGAGAACAATTTTTCACCTTTCTCCTTATAGTAACCTTTAAGGTACTTAAAACCAGTTTTTGTGTCCCCATCAGTCTTCTCTTCTTCAGACTAAACCCAATTTTTTCAATCTTCCCTCATGTTTTCTAAACCTTTAATTTTGTTGCTCATCTCTAGACTCTCTCCAACTTGTTCACACCTTTCTTGAAACACGGCACTTGACACAATACTCCAGCTGAAGCCTAATCAGTGTGGAGTAGATCAGAATTACTTCTAATGTTTTACTTACAATGCCCATGGTAACAGACCCCGGAACATTTATTATTTTTTTTGGCAATGTTATTACGCTCCTATTTATCTTGTGATTCTCTATGACTACTAAATACCTGCGACAGGCTGCTCCCCAGATCCAGTCTGGTGTTCTGCTGTGACCGCTTAACCACCATTTCACTCCGCTTTGCCAAGTGATCACTCACTCCTTAGTCAGTCCACTCCAGCCTCTTATGTGTAATCAGTCCAAAGCAGTGAGCGTATGCCCTGTGGCTACTCAAGGGACAGTCCCCAAGTGAGCACTGCTGGCCCCAGTTACTTTACTTGGAACCACCGTCTTACACGGATTGGAACCCACTCCCAACCACCATACACTCAAGTCCATCTATTTAACAAAGAAATGGATCATGGCCAGCCTTCTTCACTCACACCCTATAAAGACCACACAGCTTTAGATAAAACAACTACTAGTGAGAAAATGGCCAATCAAGGCAGAATCATAATATAAGTGAGTCAGGAGTGACTCCAGGGAAATAAAACGTAAAACACACATGCTATCCTATTATTTGTCTAACTAAACTGACTCATAGTCCAAGTTTATGCTTGATGTTCAGCCATCAGATATTTGTAAGCCAGTCTCTGCCTGAGATCAGGCAGGGCCCAGGTCTTGCTTGAAGATGTTTCAAGATGGAGATTCCCAGGCAAAAAGCCCCAAATCATTCCAAGTGTCTCTCTTTGTTTCCAAACCCCCTCAACCTTCTCTTTCTGGGCAGAGGTGATCTCTCTGTCTTGTCTGAGGCAGGGACCTCAATTAGCATAATCTTTGTTGCCTCCTCCAGGTACTTGCTTGCTGCAGCTTTGGTTGGTTACATGCTGCTGGGATGGAGTTCAGTCTGTCTCCACCGCCCTGAGCCATGCAAAACGTGTTACACATCTGTGCACATACATGATGCAGCAGAAAACACAATATCATATCAATCCCATGAAAAAAGGTTGTGGGCATTCATAAAGAAACCTTGTATGGCCTAATTGGCATACAAGCACAGTGCATAAGGAAATGGAAAAGTTAAGCAGATCACATCATAGGAGTGCACAGATGTGCATTGCATAACAATACCTTTCTCCACCACTCCTTCCTAGGCAGTCATTTTCTGTTTTGTATGAGTGCAATTGGTTGTGTCTTCCTATATAGAGTACTTTCCTTAATGAATTTCATCCTATTTCAGACCACTTGTCCACTTTGCGCAGGTTCTTTTGAATTTTAATCCTATCCTCCAAAGCACTATCCCTCCCCCCCAGTGTACATCATCCACACAGTGTATAATGATACTTTCTATGGCATTATCTAAATCATTGATGAAGATATTGAACAGAACCAGACCCAGAACTGATCCCAGCAGAACCACTCCTTGATATACCCTTCCAACTTGACTGTGAACCATTGACAAGTACTCTCTGTGAACAGTTTTCCAACCAGTTATGCACCCACCTACCTTATAGTGGCTCCATCCAAGTCGCATTTCCCTATTTTGTTCTGAGAAGGTCATGTGAGACCATATCAAAAGCCTTACTAATGTCAGCCTTATATGGTACCACATTTATCACTTCTCCTCATCCACAAGACTTGTTATGCTGTTGAAGGAAGCTATTGGGCTTGTCTGACATGAATTGCTCTTGACAAATCCATGACTGTTACTTATCATTTTAGGTGTTTGCAAATCAATTGGTTAATTATCTGCTTCATTATCTTTATAGGTACTGAAATTAAGCTGACTAGTCTTTAATTCCCCGGGTTGTCCTTACTTCCCTCTTTATAGATTGGTGCTATATTTGCCCTTTTCCAGTCCTCTGGAATCTCTCTCGTCTTCCATGAATTTTCAGAGATAATTGCTAATGACTCAGTTATCTCTTCAGTCAGCCCCTTAAGTATTCTAGGACGTATTTCATCAGGCCCTGGTGATTTGAAGACATCTAACTTGTCTAAATAATTTTTAACTTGTTCCTTCCCTGTTTTAGCTTCATATTCTACCTCATTTTTCCTGGCATTCACTACGTTAAACATCCAATCACTACTAACCTTTCCAGTGACAACTGAAACAGAAAACCCACTTAACACTTCTGCCATCTCCACATTTTCTATGCTATGTCTCCCCTCTATCCTGTCCTTGGTCTTCCTCCTGCTTCTAATATATTTGTAGAATATTTTTTGTTATCCTTTGTGTCTGTAGATAGTTTAATCTCATTTTGTGCTTTAGCCTTTCTAATTTTGTCCCTACATAGTTGTATTTGTTTATATGCCTCCTTTCTAATTTGACTTAGTTTCTACTTTTTGTAAGACTCTTTTTTGAGTTTCATATCCCTTAATACCTCCTGGTTAATCTAGGATGATCTCTTGCATTACTTATTATCTTTCCTAAGATTTGGAATAGTTTGCTTTTGTGCCTTTAACAATGATTCTTTGAAAAACTGCCAACTCTCTTGAACTGTTTTCCTCCATAGACTTCCTATCCATGAGATTTTATGTACCAACTCCCAGAGTTTGGTAAAGTTTATCTTCTTGAAATCCATTGTGTTTATTGTGCTGTTTTCCCTCCTGATATTCCTAAGAATCAGGAACTATCATTTTGTGATCACTTTCCCCATGCTGCCTTCTAATTTCAAATTCTCAAACAGTTCCTCTATTTGTGAAAATCAAATCTAGTACTGCCACCCCACTAGTAGTTCTTTCCATCTTCTAAATTAAAAAAGAAGTCTCCAATACATTCCAAGAACTTCCGGATAATTCTTGCCCTGTTGCATTATGTTTCCCTACAGATGTCTGGGTAGCTGAAATCTCCAATCACCATCAAAACCTGTGCTTTGGATGATTTCGTTGTTTAACAAAAGCCTTATTCACCAATTCTTCCTAGTTAGCTGGTCTACAACAGATCCCTACCATGACACCATCCTTGTATTTTTACCCCTTTTATCCCTATCCAAAGACATTCAACAAGCCAGTCTTCTATCTCAACGTCAGTCTGAGTTTTAATGTACAAGGCAACACCTCCTTTTCCTTGCCTGTCTTTCCTGAGCAAGTTGTACCCTTCTATACCAATAGTCCAGTCATGGGTATTAACGGAGCAAATCTCTGTAATGCCAACTATGTCATAACTATGTTTATGAACTAGCATTTCAAGTTCTGCCTGCTTTATTCCCCCACACTTCTCACAATAGTAGGCAGACATCTAAGCTATTCATTTGATTTTCCTCATATGTTCTCTCTAGTCTCTCCCTTATCCCTGCTATAATGGCTCATGTTCCCTCCCCCAGCTTCTGACCCTTCCCCCAGGTCCTCGTGTTTTTGACTTACCTGTCAGCCTTGTCACCTGCCCCTGTTGAACCTAGTTTAAAGCTCACTCGGTTAGCCAGTCTGTATCCAAATACACTCTCTTTCTTTTCCTTAACAGGTATAACCCCATCTCTGTTCAGCAATTCTTCTTCCTGGAACAGCATCCCATGGTCAAGGAAGCCCTCCTGGTAACACTACACTCACAGTCAGACATCCGCTTCCAGGATGCAATTGTCTCTGCCTAAGCCCCTACCCTTGACTGAAAGGATTGAAGAGAACACCATGTGTGTTTCTAACTTCTTCACCCTTATTCCCAAAGCCCTGCAGTCACTTCTGATCTCCTCAAGGTTATACCTAGCAGTATCATTAGTGACCACAAGGATGATAGCATGGGGCTGTAGTCAAAGAGTCTGAGGAGCCTCGACAATTCCTCCAAATACATACATGACCATGGTGGGCAGCATATCGCTTGGGATGCTACATCAGGCTGACAGACGGGTGCCTCCACCCCCCTCAGAAGAGAGTTGCCAACCACCACTACTGTACGTTTTCTGTTGGGAGTGATGGCTTCCAGCCTTGGGGGTATATGGTTTCCTCTCCTCCACCTTTGGAGGTGATTCTTCATCACTCATTGCCAGGGTGGCACAACAGTTCTTCCTCACTATGATGGATGGTCGGAAGTAGGGCTGGACCACTGCCTGCCACCAGAAGTAACCAGCAGCCAATGTCCCCTTGTGACAAAGCCCATACGCTCCTCTCCCTATGGCATGACAAGAGTCCTTTGTAGCTGAGTAGCTTCCTCAGCCTTGGGCATCTCCATATGAATACTCATAATAAATTCTTTGTGAGCATGGATGCTTCTCAGCTGGCCACCTCCTCCTGTAGCTCTCCTATCTGCTCCCTGAGAGCTTCCACCAGCAGAGACCCTTCACAGTGAATGATCCCTCAGACTGGCTTTCTGAGAGTGGGAAAAGCAGGCCACTGTCACTGCAAATCCACACCAGGATAAGAGCAGAGGCATCCATGATCAGGTTCACTGTCTGAATACAGGTGCAGTGGAGGAGACAGAAGCAGTGTTGACACTAGTGTTAAAGGTCTTTCTAACCATAGTGATTATATTATAATACCTTCTTACAAACTCCCTCATTTGCAGTCCCCTGTTCAGTAGCTCCCCTAGGTTCCTCAGTTACTGGCTTTTAAGATGTTTTCTCTTATGTCAGCCCTAACTCCTTGTTAATAACACAGGTGACCACAAGGCTGACCTGATGATGATCAAGATTGATCCAAAGAACAAAGAGTGCCCACACACATAATCCCAACTGATCTTGTAACTTTAAATAACCTGAAAGAGAACAAAAACCAGAAACAGCCCAAAACATACTCACTCACCCCTAGATTAGTACTCATACCTTGTTTGTTCAGAAGGGGGATTTCCTATCCTCTCCCGCCCCCCCCCCCAGTTGTGTTTGTAGTCCTCTGTTTGCTCACTCCCCCTGGTTGCTTAGCCTCTGATGGCTCATCTCAATGAATTCAACAGACCTATTCAGGTGCTTAAAATAAACCCTGGGTTTAAGTAGTTTGCTCAGTCAGAACCTAGGGGCTGAGGTGATATAGAGGGGGTCATGCAGCCAAGGGTCCTGGAACCATTTGTATAGTGGGGGAGCTGAGCAAAAATATAAACCCTGTATATGATGCAAACCACTTCAGATCCTATTTCTAGCATCTATGGTGCGGCTTGCTTGCACTGGGGAGTATTTCACCTTATACTGGCACGGAGGGGCAGCCAATATTTAAAATGGTTTGGATTGATCACTCATTTTCTATGCTGATAGCCCAGATACACATGCCTCATTTTAACATATGGAGCCTCACAAACAGTTTTAAACATATATTTCCTGCTTCTAACAAACTAGATTCATTAGCAGTGAATCATGTGGTCTACAATCTTGCTTTATACTCCATTAGTTTATTTTGAATCATTCTGATGTCACTTAACTAAAGCTGAAGCAGGAATTTCAGGAGGCAACAGAAGCTTGTAGGCAGCCCTCAGACATAGCTGACTGAGACTATTTCCCCACTGCTTCCAAGCCGTTCCTAGGAGTGCTATTCACTGTTCCCCTACAGGACATGCTGTGTTTACCACCTTGTTACTCCTCTGCTCCTGCAAAACTGCTGATGCACATTCACCCCTTAATGAGAAATCTGATAGCTGAAGTGCCACATACAATGGAGAACTAAGAAGTCCTTTATCAGGATTTGAATATAATTTTCCACTGTTGCACCCAACCAACTATTTTGTCTAGGAACACAAAGGAATCAACTTGACATTAAAATGCACCCGTGATTCTGGGGTTATAGATTTGAGAATGCTAGAAATACTTAACTGCCACCATCCAGCTTAATTTATATGAGATCAAAGTGGGGGAGGATAGCTGGCAGAGGAGAACAACTTTATTGTATGTTAAAACGATCCTATTTTATTAATTCAAAGAGGCACCATCAACTTGAAAGTCACATTACTTGAGCAAGCTCAGGGAGTTGGTACGTAGGATCCCATGGGAAGCATGTCTAAGAGGAAAAACAACTGAAGACAGCTGGCAGTTTTTCAGAGAGACATTTATTAAGGGCACAAGAGCAAGCTATTCCACTGCGTAGGAAAGATAGGAAGTATGGCAAGAGACCACCGTGGCCTAACCAGGAGATTTTCAACAACCTAAAAATAAAAGAAAGAGTCCTACAAAAAGTAGAAACTTGATCAAATTACAAAGGATGACTATAAACATATAATACAATTATGTATGGGAAAAATCAGAAAGGCCAAGGTACAAACTGAGATCAAACTAGCTCAAGGCATAAAGAGCAACAAAAAACATTTTTCAAATACATGAGAAACAAGAGGAAGATCAAGGACAGCATAGGATCATTACTCAACAAAGAGAGAAAAACAATAAACAGAAAGTGTGGAAATGGCAAAGGAACTAAATTATTTCAGTTTTCACCGAGAAGGTTGGTGGAAACTGGATGCCTGATGTAGGGGAAGGCAATAAAAATGGGACAGGATCAAAAGCTAAAAAAGGGATAGAACAGGTTAAAATTACCTAGACAAGTTTAATGTCTTCAAGTGCTTTGGAGGAAAGGATCACAGTTCAAAATGATTTGGACAAACTGGTGAAATGGTTTGAGGTAAAAAGAATGAAATTCAATAAAGACAAAAGTAAAGTACTCCACTTAGGAAAGAACAATCCATTATACGCATTCAAAATGGGCAATGACTGCCTAGGAAGGAGAACTGCAGAAAGGGATCTGGGTATGATAGTCGACCACAAGCTAAACATGTGTGAACAGTGTGACACTGTTGCAAAAAAGCACGCAAACACCATAATTGGATGAACTAACAGTATTGTAAGACACAAGAAGTAAGTCTTCTGCTCTACTCCGTAATGATTAGGCCTCAACTGGAGTATTTCGTTTAGTTCTGGGCATCTCATTTCAGGAAAGATGTGGACAAACTGGAGAAAGTCCAGAAAAGAGCAATGAGAATCATTAAAGTTCTGGAACACCTGCCTTATGAGGGAAGATTGAAAGACCTGGGTTTGTTTCATCTGGTAAAGGGGAGACTGAAACAAGACATCAGAATAGTTTTCAAGTACCTAAAAGGTCATTATGAGGAAAAGGAAGAAAAATTTATTCTCCTTAACTGCCGATGATAGTACAAAAAGCAATGGGCTTAAAGTACAGCAAGGGAGGTGTAAGTTGGACGTTAGGAAAAAATTCCTGAATGTCAGCAACTACAGACCTAACAACATTAAAGCAAGTACATATCCCTGCAAAAAGCCACCATGTTATCATGTGCCAGAAATGTCCGCTGCCTTATATTTTGGACAAACAGGACTCTCTCTGCGCAAGAGAATAAATGTACACAGATCTAACATCAGAAAATACAACATTCAAAAACCAGTGGGTCAGCATTTCAATCTTCCTGATCACTCCATTGATGATTTGCTAATAGCTAGGCTCAGATAAATGAATAACAACTCAAGGCTTCAAAGAGAAATTGCAGAATTGGAATTCATATGTACATTTGATGCTGCCTCTTCAGGGCTAAATAAGGACTTTTGATTTTTTTTTTCGTTACAACAGGTGATTTGAACTCCTCTATATGCTGTTCCCTAGTGTTTGACTCCTAACTGCTTTGATTTGCTGTTGCAGTGTGACTTGATCCTGACTTACACTTTATTTCCTCCCATTCGGTAAGTTCCCCCATCTTCAAAGCATCTGACCAAGTGGGATTTTCTCCCATGAAAGCTCATGCAATAAATAATTCTTTTAAGTCTTTAAAAGTGCCACAGGACTCCTTGGCTGTATTCACACAGCACTTTTGTTTTGAAACAACCTCGTTGTTTCAAAACAAAAAAAAACATGTTCACACGATGCACAGTTGTTTCGAAACAACGGGAACCCGTTGTTTCGAAACAATGGCGCTGTTTCGAAACAAGTTAATCCTAGTCTCTGGGCGAAACAACATTGTTTCACAATGGTTGTTTCGAAACAACGCCATGCGAACATGTTTTGAAACAACGGTGGTTTCGAAAAGGCTTGTTTTGAAACAACCGTCGTCTGAGCATGTTGTTTCGAAACGACAGTCAGTCATTTCGAAAACCTTGTTGACAAAACTTGCTATTTCGTTTCGCGCTTTCTCCCTTATTTTGAAATGACTTTTTTGCTAATTCGAAACAAGTCATTTCGAAATAAGGCATTATTTCGAAACAAGTTGTGTCGAAACAACTTGTTTCGAAATAACCGTGTGTGTGAATAAACTTGTTTGTTTTGCTTAACTAGACTAACATGGCTGCCCCTTTGAAACTTATCAGGGTAAATAACAGCCTACCCTGATAAAGGGTACAGGCCTAAGACTCTTGCGAAGAGTGTGATTCCACTGACTTCAGAGCATCACTGCAAACAAGAAGAAAATTAGACTGAATATTTTATTTTGACAAGTGGAAAATTGAGAGTGTAGAACTCTGCAGATGGAGAGGAGACGCTAGCTTCTAGCACAGAGATTAACTTCTAACAGAGCCTTGCGGTCTGTAATATTCAAAATGCTTCTAGTAAGACATCAATACATGTCAGTCAGGTTTTAATGGCATTTTGAAGTCAGCCACTACCAAATGGTACTGATGTATGTACTGCCAAGATATTGACACTCTGGCTGTTCAAAGCTAGCCATTTTTAAGGATTCCCTGAAGACTTTTATAATAGAAAAAATATATCTAACTGGCAGGTTACCTGTATTGTATGGAGTTCTATCATCAAAAGACCATTAGACAGACAACTGGGTGGTCTCACTTTCTAGCTGTGTACACGAGAACTGCCAACTAACACCTCACTTGCTGTTGGCACAGTATTTGAAGTACAAAGAAAAATCACAAGATCAACTGTGATGATTCACAAGCACACTTCTGAGGGAGCGGACAAGAAAAGTGGAGAACCCTGACAATGCTACAGGGCAAGTCAATGAGTTGGGAGCAGATTACAGCAGGGAGCTGGAAAACAGGGGAGCATTTATACTGGCTTGAGCTGGGAGGCAGAGCCTGGTGAGGGGTGGGAGGATGAGCAACCTAAGAAAAGTCTGTATGTTGCAGCATGAGTTGAGGAGCAGTATAGAGGTGATATAGAATCATAGAATCATAGGGTTGGAAGGGACCCCACAAGGTCATCTAGTCCAACCCCCTGCCAAAAAAAGCAGGACCACTCCCA
>ML682088.1:747682-832949 GCA_007922195.1 Podocnemis expansa
CAACTCTCTTGGACACCTTTCCCCTTCAGATCAGCCTCCCAAGGGATATAGTAGAAAGGAAAACAATCAAGGAACTTCTGTAATGTTGGGGGGGTTAAGAGAATAGGGGATGGGAGAGCAGGAATCTCCTGTAATACAGGGGCAGAGAATGGCAGGCATGAGCGAGCAGGAAATGCTGGGAGGCAGAGAATGAGTGTGGCATGGGAGAGTAGGGAATTCCTGTAACATTAGGGGGCAGAGAAAGAGGGGCATGGGCAAGCAGGAAACTCCAGTAATGCCAGGGAGCAGAAAGTGGGGGCTGTGGGAGAGCTGGGTACCCCTGTAATACAGGGGACAGGGAATAGGGGGCATGAGCAAGCAGAGAACTTCTCTAATGCTGGGGGCAAAAAATAAGGAGGTGTGGGAGAGCAGGGAACTCCTGTAATGCTGGGGGGGGACAGGAAATAGGGAGACATATGTAAGCAGGGAACTCCTGTAATGTTGGGGGGGACAGGAAATAGGGGGACATATGTAAGCAGGGAACTCCTGTAATGTTGGGGACAAAGACTGGGGGGGGAGCAGGGAACTCCTGTAATGCTGGGGGGCAGAGACTGGGGGACTGGGAGGAAGCAGGGAACTCCTGTAACGCTGGGGGGCAGAAACTGGGGGGGATGCTGGAGAGCAGGGAACTCCTGTAATGCTGGTGGCAGGGAGTGAGGGGCTGGAAGGGAGCAGGGAACTCCTGTCATCCTGGGGGGCTGGGAAGCAGCAGAGAAGTCCTAATGTTGGGGGCAGAGACTTGGAGGATGTGGGGGAGCAGGGAACCCCTGTAATGTTGGGGGGCAGAGACTTGGGGGGAGGAGAGCAGGGAACTCCTGTAATCCTGGGGGGCTGGGAAGGAGCAGAGGACTCCTAATGTTGGGGGCAGAGACTGGGGGCGGGGTGGGAGAGCAGGGAACCCCTGTAATGTTGGGGGGCAGAGACTTGGGGGATGTGGGGGAGCAGGGAACCCCTGTAATGTTGGGGGACAGAGACTTGGGGGGGGGGAGCAGGGAAATCCTGTAATTTTGGAGGGCGGAGACCGAGGAGCTTGGAGGGAGCAGGGCCCCCTGTAATCCTGGGGCTCAGAGGCTGGGGGAGGCGGGAGGCGGGGAGCCGGCGGGCGGGGCCAGGGGCCGGTTGTGGGGCGGATGAGGGCAGGGCCGCTGTGGGGGAGCAGGGCGGCCGAGGGGAGGGAAGCGGTGAGGCAGGAGGCCCGGGGCGAGGAGGGGGCAGGGCCGGGGGTATTTTCTCCCCTTCCCGCCCGGCGGCGAGGCCCGGAGGCGCCGGTGGGAAGATGGCCGCGGAGCAGCCTCCGCTTTCCCGCCTCCCCGCCGCCCGGCCCCACTTACCCGCTGCCGCCCCCCGCGAGCGCCTCGCCCGCCCCGCCCCGCTGCGGCCGCGCGCGGAGGGGGCTGGGCGGGGCCTGGAGCCTCCCTCAGGCCCCCGGCGCTGCGGGGGCGGGCGGCGCTTTCCTCACCCTGCTGCCCTGGGGCACCCGGCTGGCGAGGTCGGCTGGGTCCGAGGAGGAGCAGAGCGGGGCCATGGTGGCCCTGGCCCTGCGGTTCATTCCTCCTGAGTTGCAGCGGGCTCAGTGCGAGAGGCGGCAGAGCAACCTGCCTCCACTTCACAGACTCCATTTATGTTTTGCAGGAACAAAGTAGACTTTTCCCCTCGACAGAGCACACAATACAAGTTTGCTCCCCACCAATTCTGCTTCCCTTTCTCATGCCAATTGTGAGAATTTTGTACGAAGACGTGCACGCAGTGCCCGTTTCCTCACCCTCCACAACACATGCTCCTGTGGGACATGGAGTTCATCAAGGCTAAGAGGAAGATAGATGCCCCTATACTTGATTCACCTAGCCCAGTATCAGATGATTCAGAGGCAGGTGCAAGGAACCTGCTAGTAACAATTATGGAATAATTTGTCAATGGGGAAATATCTGCCTCACCTAGATTGGTTATTGGGTAAAGTTAGCCTTGATGCATATGAGCTTTCTCCCTTATTTTTTAACCTTATCAAATGTTAATATTTTGATAATCAGTAGAGGATGGAGAGTTTTTCCACAACAATTGAAGTTAAGAAAACAAACAGCTTATAAATTAAAAAAAAAAGTTTAGTTTTAAACCTCACACCTTTTTACAAGATAATAGCTTGTAAATGTAAACTAGAAGACAACTGAGATTAAGTTTACTGGATTCAGTTACCCAAATGTTAGAGTGGAGGACTCAATTTCAGAAATTTACAGCCAAATTTAGAATCATTAAGTGTTGCACTAGGAGCATTAGATTGAGGGGTTGGGCTGGGGTGACCTTCCTAAGATTTCCTGGAGACTTTGATGCGACTCAAGAAGCTTGTCAAGGTCCTGGTGAGGATCTAGCTCCACCAGACCATGTACGCTATATGCACATAGTTAAATTGTAGTTGAATTAGCATTGCAGAATCCTGCCCTAAGGGGATGACAAAATGAGAAAGAACAAAAGTCAAGTCTCCATAGGAGAACACCATATAT
This sequence comes from Podocnemis expansa, assembly GCA_007922195.1. Lineage (NCBI taxonomy): Eukaryota > Metazoa > Chordata > Testudines > Podocnemididae > Podocnemis > Podocnemis expansa. The sequence continues at coordinate 750,217 of ML682088.1, forward strand.
GTACGTGTGTGTCTGTTCTGAGAGTACTGAGCTCTGATGCAAAGTAGGTGTTTTAAGAAGTTTGTTGGCACCAGGCTCACATGATGGGTGCCTCATGTTGATGGTTCTGGGGGAACAGCTCAAGTATGCACCCAACAGGTGACCTGTACTCCATCTCTCTGTTTATGTTCATCATTGCAGCCCTCTGGACAAACCTCTCAGCTAAATATCCCTCTCTCCAGGGCAGGCTCTAGTCCAAACATCCCACTCGATGTCTGTGGCCACCACTATTCCTGGAGCCACCCATTTAGCAGGCCAGAGACAGTCTCAGGCCCACTCACTTCTCCAGGTCCCAGCCCAGGTGCCCTATACACCACAGTTTTGTGCTGCTGCAACCCCCAACACAGTCCTTCAGGTCTCCTGGGCCACATCCATGCCACCTCCAGGTAACTCTTGCCCTTGTATCAAGACTCTAGGCTTTAGCTACCTCAGACTCCCGGCAGGACACATGGAGCTGTCCTTGGTCCTGCCTCCTCCAGGCAGCACGCCCTCTCACCCCTAGCAGTATGGAAAGACCGCTCAGAGCTGGGGCTACAGCCTTTTGTTAATACAGGACCTTTGGGCCCTGACTGGTTCATAGCCACCTGCTCCAAATGGTTGCTCTTTTCCCAGGGCCTTTAACCCCTTCTTTACCAGATTGTGGAAACAACCTTACCACAGTGCTGAACTCTGTTTCCAGGGGTTCCCTGGTTCTGGGTCATTCTAGTTATTTATGTGTATTACTGTAGCACTAGCCTGTGCTTACATTTTGTACAAGAATGTACATTTATGGGAACATAGGAAAGGAAGCTTTCAGGTACTTTTTTTTCTGCCCATAGTTTAAGGGGTTTCTATTGTATATTAGAACAACCTGATGACTACTCTAAGTGATGCTCTACTTCTAATGCCTTCTATGGGCTAGGGCAATCCAAAAGAGAAGAAGAGCCATTTTCAAAAATTCCTTCAATAATCAAGTGTTTTGAGAGCTACAATGGGTGTAGCATCCTGGTGAAGGGAGCTGGACCGGGGCACCTGCTGCAGTGTCCCCGGGGGGCAGGGGGAACCCAGAACCAGGACCAGGTCCCCCACAGGGTTCCCATTGGCAAGGGGAGCCTGGCATGGGCCACCTGCAGGGTCCTCCAGTGGCAGGAGGGGACCCAGACCTCAGAGCTGCAAGAGAGCAGCCAAAAGAGCTGCATGCAGCTCTAGAGCCACAGGTTGCAGATCCCCGGGCTAGGAGAAGTGGAGAATGGCCCGAATGCAAAGTGCTTCAGCCACTCTCTCCTTCAACATCCCTTCCTAGCCATTGCTCACCCCTAATTCCCACCTCTGCTACATAAGAGGAGGGCTGGTGAGGGTCACTCAAGCATCTCAAATGGGTGGAGGAGCTCTCTTATGCAGGGGACTATGTCTTAGAGACATTTTCAAGCTCTTTATTCTCCTGGGCTGCAGCACAATACAAAATCAGGCTCAGGGAGAGCTGCTTAGAGCCACAAGGTGAAGTACATAGAAAATAATATATCACAATTTCTTAGCTACGTACGTCGCAGTTCCATGCCATTCCCTCCCCTGCATCCCAGCCCAAGTCAGTTGAGGAGGGAAAGTTCTGCTCTCAGAGAATCTGCTTGCTCATTCCTCTCCCTGCACTGCTTCCCAAAGAAGGAAGCAGGAATGACACTTGTGTTTGCAGGCAGCCTTCTGGCTCCTGAGTCAGAAGAGTGCATGGAATGAAACTCCATTCTGGGAACACACAACAGCTGAATGGGGTTTGATACCTGAGCCTGAAGCTAGGGAGGTGGAATGCAGCCACCTTTTGCCTGACACTTTGGTCACCATAAGTGACCCTCCGAGCTATATTGCACTTACAGGCTAGCAGCTGCTGCCCTGGTTCCAAGCTGTGCTCAGTGGCAGCAAGTCAGCTCAGGCTGTAAATGGTGCCTCATCTGCTCCATTGCACACACCCTGAGAGGTCACCACAGGGGCAGGAGAACAAGGAGAAGAGATTCTCCAGCCAAACAGACCCTTCTCCTCAGATTCTCCAATGTGAGAATGAAAGCAGCAAATGGAGGAGGGTGTCTGGGAATAACCAAATTTAGGACTGGAAGTTATAGTGAGCACTTGGAGAGCCTGTTAGCAAACCTGTTACTTGCAGCCTTCAAACCAGTGATTTATGTGCAGAGAGTGTTGGGGGGCACCAGTGAAATGCTTCATCTAATTTTTTAATAAATTTATTGCCTTTCAAGTGTAAAAGAATGGCTATTCATTTTTTTTCCTCTGAGGCTATGTCCACACGCAAAGACTTATTTCGAAATAAGTCATTTCGAAATAAGTCATTTTGAAATAAAAGCCTTATTTTGAAATGACTTATTTCGAAATAAAATTTTTTTATTTCAAAATAAGGGACACCCTGAAATCGAAATAGTATGCTCTGCATATGGATGTGTTATTTTGATTCAGGAGAGGGGCAGCATGGCAGAGCCAGGCAGGTAAAAGCTGCCCCCAGCACAGGGATCCCCCTGCCCTGCTGTCCCCCGCTGCTGTTGGGGCAGTGGGGGAGGCACTGTGGAGGGAGGGAGTGTGGGGCACCCTGGCTATGCTGCCCGGGGCTGCCCTGAAGCCAGATGGGGGTGGAGGAACCGGTGCCCGGCTCTCCCCGCTGGCCGGGCTGCCCTGAAGCCCAGCGGGGGGGGGGGGAGCTGCAGCCCCCAGCTCTCCCCACCACCCCAGCTCAGGGTGGCTGAGGGGCAGCTGCCCAGTGGACAGGAGCAGTGCCCCCCACTCTGCCCTGCTGCCCAGGCTCCAGTGGCAGCTGGAGGGGCAGCGGGTGCAGGCGCCCGCTCTGCCCATTGCCCGGACTCAGGGCATGCCGGCCCAGTGGGGGCCGCTGGTGCTGGCTTTACCCACCACCCAGGCTCAGGGGGAGCTGCCAGCCCTGTGGGTGGGGGGCAAAGCCAGCACCCACAGCCCCTACCTGCTGGGGAGGCATTCGCCCAGCCCCAGCGGCGGAGGACTGGGGATGCAAGCTAGGTGCCCCACTCCCCCAGGCCCTGGCTGCCTGGAAGTGGCCAGGAAAGTTGCGGGCTGGGGCTCCTTTGGCTGCTGGTCAGTGGCGGGGGGGGGGGCTGCCCATTCCCCGGCCCTTCCGGCAAGGTGGAGCAGCGGGTTTTTCCTCTGCTTCCCCTTGCTGGGGGCAGCAGGTGCCCCAGCTGACTTCGCCCACTGCTTCCCCTTGCTGGGGGCAGGCGGGGTGAAGTGGGCTGAGGCACCCGACCCCCCCACCACCAAGAGGAAGCCACAGGGGAAGCCAGCTGGGGTGCCTGCCACCCTGCTTCACCTCCACTCCTTGTTCTGCCATTTTTACCCCTCAGCCACATCCTGGTGTCTACCAATTTTGGTTCCTACTAGCCAAATGACTCCAACATACTCACAGTCACAGATTTTCCCCCAAACCACATGCTCTGCAATATCCATCTCTTTCCTGGGCCACTCAGAAGAAGAAGGTCCATTGGTAACTTTAAAGAGTCAGTACCCAGTATCTTGTCCCGTTAACCGGAGTTAACAATCACTTCAATTCAAATATAGCACTGGGTTGGTTTAGATTAAAATTACAAAGATGACTAACATAGGGCACAGGTTAAATGATACCTAGTTTAAAAACGAACAAACATAGAGATGCTTACAAACAAAAGTGAAGACCATGTATCTAAAACATAATCTAGCTAAGTGTGGGTTTTTTTTTTTCACCAATCACTCTTTGTCCCATACGGCTAGCTGTCTCTTAGTCAAGACCTTCCGTAGAAGTACAAGGTACTGGTCCCCCATGGTTTTCTGCCTGAACAATAACTGAAAGATCGTTGCATCTCTCTTTTATAGCCCAATGAACTGTGTTTTTCTGAATGTGACACCCTAAAATAAAGTTCATTTAGACTGTGAAGAAGGAGGCCTGGAGTCTCATGGCAAAGGAAACTCCAAGGTGGTTTCATTCCCTGCTTGTGTTTGCTAAAATGTAAATTGATCTCCATTTGCCCTCTGTGATGCAAATGAATGGTCCCTTCACATGTGATTGCTAAATGACTCTGATAATGATGCCTGGGTGGAAGTGCCAGCTGGTGAGCTTGTCCTTTGCCTGAGAGAAAGCTGATTACACACTCCTCAGACTTTTCTAGTGAAGTATATGTAAAGGCATTTTAGTTACACATTTCTTTTATATTTGTATGGTCTTTTGATGTTTATTTTATGTACACCATGCAAGAATATCAATGATCGGTGTGTTACCCATTTTCCAATGATACCTTACACAACACTTATTAGATACAGTTTATGATATTAATGAATTACACTGAATTGTTCAAGCCAGATGAAACACACTACCAGATACCACAGACCCACCCCCTGCCCTCTTGCATTGGGATTCAGTTAGGTCACACAAGGGACACTATATCAGCACATCTTCAGGGATCTTGTTACCAGGGCCAGCACAGTTCACTTATTAGCAATGCTTGCTAGGTCTGAGTCCCCCAGCAGATCAAGGATTGCACGTGGTAACCCTGCTTCTTACCGGTACCATGGTCCGCCGCCTTGCCCCATTCATGAGTAAGAGAAAAATTTAAGTATTGTTCCAGCCATGAAGCTTTCTTATAGTTGTGAACACTGTGGGCCATGTTCTCCTCACATTTAGCTCAGCCTTACACCACTGCAATTTCCCCTAATGTCAAAGGGGTTACTTCAGTTGCACCAAGGTGAAAGAATCTTCAGGGCCTACATATCTAAGCCCCATATTGAAAAGAGACAAACAGCAAAAACTAGAAGAGAGGCAAGGGAAGCTGGTTTCTTCGCCATGCATAAAGCTTGTTATGGCATTAGTTTGAAAATTTCACATTTATAATGTCAATATTTTATACTAAGCAGTAACTAGACAACACCAGGCTTGTGTGGGATGGAGGTAAATGTGGATCTCAAACGAGTGAAATACCTGGCGATGAAAGGCTCTGTGTGATGAGTGTGTTATTACCATATGGCACAGATTTTAGTAAGGTGTAAGTGAAAAATCTTCTTTTCCACCTCACTAAGATTGTCCTCATCTTCTGTATTTTAGTTCTTTTGGAGTAAGTGAAGTCAAGGTGCATTACAATGGGCTTCTCTTTTGAAGTGGAGATTCTTAAAAGTTGGATTATGCAATCATTCATAAATTATTTTAAAGTGGAAAGAACCTGATTATGCAGGTGAACTAGAGGGCAGAAGGTGCAAAGATACATGCCCAAACCAGTGCCTGTGCTCTTTAGATTGCAGAGATTGCTCTCAGCTACCCCCTGAGAAAATGAAGGGACCAGCTGACATTTCACAGCCAGAGTGATAATAGAATGTAAGAGAAAGAAGGAAAGGAAGAGTGAGAGAGAAAAAAGAAGAAAATGCTGAGAAGGGAAAGATAAAAGAAAATTCTCCTGGTTGCCTTGAGGGAAGAAGGGAAGATGCTAGGGTGATAATTTCTGTTAGGTGCTGCAGTGATGAAGGTTCTAGAAATGCCATTAGATCAGAGAGAAAGGGGAGTGTGGGGGACCAACAAGACCCAACCCTTGCCTTCTGCTGGTCACATTCTGTCTGGCCACAGATGGAGGCACATATTGGGTATGCCTACACCGGAGGCTCTGTTAAGTCAATTTAACAAGGTCAACTTTAAGTCAAATTAAAGTCGACCTTGTTAAGTCAACTTAGAGCATCCACATTCCAAACTCCGGTAGACTGCTCACGTCCATACCAGCAGCTGCCATCTTGACTTATGCTTAACTTGACCTTATTAAGTCAACTTAAGCCAGTGTAGATGGGGCATAGCCCTTAAGTCGACTTAATAAGGCTGACTTAAGGGCTATGCCCCATCTACACTGGCTTAAGCTGACTTAATAAGGTTGACTTAAGCGTTAAGTCAACCTTAAGAGGTGGTGTTATTAAGTTGACTTATGGAGGCAATTAAGTCAACCTAATAAATTCCCCAGTGTGGACAGAGCTTTCCTTATGTCAACTTAAGGAAGGTTAAGTCGACTTAAGGCTCCAGTGTATGACATACCCATTGTGTCTTCCTAAGAGATAGCATAGTGGGAAGCTCTAGCAAGCAATACATTGCTCCGCAAATCACTAGATGTCTTAGAATTCCCTTTTGGCATTGCTGTGCCACACTGCTTCCATTGTGGGTTTCTGCCTAATATAGGTACAATCTGGCTCTCAGGATGAAGATCATTATTATCATTGTAGATGCTGTCTCCATGGTCATATACAGTTTAAAAATAATCAAATGTGGGAACAAACTCTGCATTGCCTCTCAAAACCATGCTCTGCCCAGGCATTGACGTCAGCCTGTCAACTCGACATGACTGCCCACCTGAACCATAGAAGGGGAAGGAACAATTTATTCAGCCGGAGAAAGGGATTCAAGGATGACATCCGCCTCACTGCCAGATCCTCCTGCTGGAGCCATCTGTTCAAGAGACATCACAAGTTGTTCCATTCTGTTCCACTTTTACAAATTAAAGTGACATGAATACACCTTTTTTTTTTTTTTTTTTTTTTTTTTTGCGGAGCAGGGTATTTTATTGGTGCTTCTCTTGTACTAGATATTGAGCATTTTAACTTCAGTAAAAGCTAATTTTGTAAAAGAGAGATTCCCAGAACTGCAGGAATCCACTTAGTAGCCAGCTCTGTCACTGGAAAAATGAAACAAGGATTTCAATGCTTCTCTCATCATGAAAGAACTGAACCAAAGCTGATGATTTTCAGCTATTACTGTTACTTGGGCAAATTGTGCTTGTCTTTTTCACATTAGTAGTCTCATGGAAGTCAAAGGTCTGAATTCTCCTCTTACACTGACTTCAGTAGAATGGTTCTTGAATTAGACCAAGGTCAGTGAGAGATGGTTCAGTCCCAATGGCTATGTCTACACTACAGGGTTTAGGTATGTCAACTTAATAAGGCCCCATTTGTTTAAGTCAACTATAAAGTTGACTTAAGCCAGGAGACCCATTTAAAGTTGACTAAGGGTATGTCACTGATGGCGGTGAATTCGCTGCCGTCAGTTTAGGCTTCTGGTAGCAGATTGCAGCAAGTGTGAACTCACTGCGCTGCTTCTGGAAGCCAACCCCAGAAGTCCTGGAGGTCCAGGGGTGAAAGGGAAACCAATCACAAGTCACTGTTATTTACACGAGGAACTTTACACTCCCTGCAAGTGCTTAAGTTGACTTAAGGATCTCCAGATGGCTATGTCTATTCTACAGGGCTTTGTTAAGTTGACTTAATAAAGTCTACTTAAAGTCAACTTTATTGTCGACTTAGTGAGTCCATACTTCTCTTAAGTCGACTTAACAAAGTTGGTTAAGTCAACTTAAGAAAGTGTCTTAATAAAACATGTGTTTGCTTAAGTCGACTTTATTAAGTTGAGTTAAGCAGGCACATGTTATTACATAGGGCTTCTTAAGTCAACTTAGAAAGCCACATTGCATTAAGTCGACTTAATAAAGTCAACTTAATGCCTAAGTCGACTTAAAGAGTGAGAGTTATTAAACTGACTCAAGGAAGCCCTTAAGTTGACTTAATAAATGCCAAATGTGGCCAGGGCTTTGCTTAAGTCAACTTAAGCCTCCTTTAGTCGACTTAAGCCTCCAGTGTAGACATAGCCAATGTGACTATTGGCTTGAGTAGGAGGCCAGATTTGAGCCGATATAGGGATCAAGATCTTTAGGCTTGGTTAAGTTGCCTATGCATCAGTCCAGTTGTTCAAAGGGGACTTAAAACTGCCTTAGTCAAGCATCTGTGGATTTTCTGTGTGGGATTGACCCCGCACGCTAACTGGGTTTATATCAAGGCAAAGACCTTGAGATGTCTTTGGATCTATCTTTCTGGACTGATTTTGAAGCAGGGGCCTTGATAGAAGTCAGCATCCTTAACAGCTCAGATTATGTCAAAACTGTTTGCAAGTTATGGCCTTCTGGAAGCTCAGACGCTTAGCATCTCTAGTTAACAGGTCTGAAGTTAGAGCATAACTTTTGTGAGGATTTTGACTCAGCAAATGGTGAAAGGGAAGGGAGACAGATTAGTTATTGTTTTTGGAAAGGGGAAGGATGAGAGGTGCGCAAAAGAAGCTTAGCCTGTCCTCAGAGAGAAGGGAAAACTAGGACAGAAAATACTCTCTTTAAGAAATGATCTTAAGTATCTCTTAGTATCCTTCTAGATGCAAGTACTGGAATAGAGTCTGCACAAACTGGATCCTGCAGAAACTGCACTAAAAAGGGGATTTTAATTGCACACAATGGGTCAAAATGAGTAGTTTCAGTTATACACCACTGATAGGGTTTTCATGGGTGTTGCTGAAGTGAATCTGATGAAAGATTGCATCCTTAATGAATTTTTAATAATACAGAGGGGGTTTTTTATGGTACTTTTCATCCAAAGACCTCAAAGAGCTTTAGAAGATTTGCTGAAAGTCAAAACAAGCCTGCTGCACAGCCAGGATTAGAATGTAGTTTATTTTCCACTCCACTAAACTGCAATGTTTCCACTAGGTGGAGACTATTCAGAATCTAGTAGACGCGCCGTTCAAAGTGAACTTTATCTGCAGTTGTAAAAAATAAACATTTACCTCATCTAGAAGGAGGAAAAGCATCTGAAAGGAAACAAGCCAAAGAGTCGTCCATTTGTAAAATATTATCAGATTCAGTGACTGTTACAACATAACAAAGTGCAACTGGATAATCTCATACACCTTACCCAAGAGCTGCAAGATAATTTCCAATGACATATTTAAAATTTGTGAGTTCAACTTCAAATAAAAGCCCAAATAGTGAGAATTCTGTGATAACTGGGTCTGACACTAGTTGTCCTATCTCCCAAGAATTTATGGCTATAATGAAAGGCTATGTCCACACCAGGGTTTTATTTCAAAACAACAGCCATTGGCTGTGTTCTCACACAGCCAGTTATTTTGATATGGTTGTTTCGCAACAACCGTATATCGAAATAACCCTTATTTCAAAACAACTTATTTTGAATTAACAAAATGTTAATTCGAAATAAGGAAAAAACGGGGAATCGAAATAGCAAGTTCACACTGTGAACTTGCTATTTCAGTACCTGGTCCAGGGGGCTGCAGCCCCCCGGGGGTGAGCGGCTGCGGCAGCTCACCCTGCAACCCCAGAAAGGGGGCTGCAGCCCTGGAAAAGGGGGTGCAGCCCCCGGCAGGGGGGGCGAGCGGCTGCAGGGCGCTGGAGCCCGCCGCCGGAGCTGGGGCGCCGAGCCCAGCCGGCAGCCCAGGCTGCACCCGACACCGCCAGCAGGTCGGGGGCGCCGAGCCCAGCCGGCAGCCTGGGCTGCACCCCTGACACTGCCAGCGGGTCGGGGGTGTCGGGGGTGCAGCCCCGGCTGCCAGCTGAGACCCCTGGCAGGGGTTCACCCCCGCCACCCCGCCGGAGGCTGCAGCCCCCTTTCTGGGGCTGCAACCCCCTTCTGGGGCTGAGGGACAGCCCTCAGCACCCTGGCCAAGGACCTGAGGGTTCCCTGGCCAGGGTGCTGAGGATCCAATGTTGTTTCGGAACATTTTGTTCCTAAACAACATGTTCACACGCCTTGTTTCGAAACAAGTTTGTTTCGACCCCAAATGGGGTTTAACTTGTTTCAAAACAACACAGTTGTTTCGAAAAAAGGGGTTCCCCTTGTTTCGAAACAACTGTGCATCGTGTGAACAGCTGAAACCTTATTTCAAAACAACCTTTGTTGTTTCGAAATAAGGAGGCTGTGTGAACACAGCCATTGTTTTGAAATAAAGCCAGGTATGTCCGAACAATGTTTCATTATTTCAAAACAGTAAAACCTCACATGCAATTGAAATAGCCATTGTTTTGAAATGGTTGTTTCAAAACAACATCGTTCGGACATGTTATTTTGAAATAATGGTTATTTCGAAATAACACCTTTGCCCTTCTCCTTCCCAGGGTGCCTTCCTTTTGGTATATATTGGGTGGGGGCATGACCCAGCGAGGGGGCCATGTTGCCACACCTCCCATGCTGCCCCTCTCCTGAAGCAAAATAGCATGTCCGCACACAGGGCATGCTATTTCGCTTTGAGGGTTTCCCTTATTTTGAATTAACATTTTCTTATTTCGATTTAAGTCATTTAGAAATAAGAATTTTATTTTGAAATAACTTATTTCAAAATAACTTATTTCAAAATAACAGTTTATGTGTGAACACAGCCCAAGAGATTAAATATCACCTGCTGCAGTTGACCTCAATGATGTGCAGAAACATATGGTGACAAAAGATTTTTCAGTATGTTAGGCTATGACTACTGAATACCTATATAGCCTTAAGATCAAAACAGAATTTTACTGGGTCATTGTACAGACTGTGAAATAGAAGTGATATGTCCAATCAGATGAACATTGGCACTAAGTATAACCCTAAAACGCTACAGACTGCTAGATAGAATAAATAGCCCTAGATTTTATATCACTGTTAAGCATGGGCAACAGTCACTGCAAGACAAATAGAACTGTTCTACCTTTGTTGAACAGTGTGTTTCCAAGCATGCATTCTTTCCATTTCCCTTTTAATTGACTGATGAGTTACCTATTAAAATGTACCTAACCTTAAAGTGCTGCTTTTCAACCATTAGTACACGTGCTGATACTGAGGCAGCCTTTCCGACTTAAAATTCCATCTGTTCTGTAGGATGAATTTCATTGAGTAACACTGAGTTCCTGTAAAAAAGATACTCCTCCCCTCATGTAGGTCAGGTGAAATTTCAACTTTCTACATGTTCAGTCCTGCATCCATTGAAGGTAATGGTGATACTACCACAGTCTTCAAGAGCGAGGCCCAGGACTGAAAACCAGACTCTTGTAACTGGTATTCCAGGCTCTCCCTACACTCTTCAGGGCCAGATCCAGCAAGACTACCTCTTATAAGTTGTTGTGAGCTTGTAACTTCTTGTGAGTTCAATGAGAATTGAGTGCTGCCAACACCTTGCAGGATCACAGTTCTGTGATGGGCCTCACTATGTTGCTGATGGCCATCTCAGAATCATTGGTGCAGACTAAACTGCTCTCACAATCAGACCAAGGGGCCTGGAACAACCCAAGTTCCATTAAAGACAAGTGCATGTACACACTGAAATAGATTGTTCAGACTGTGGGCTTGGTCACATGGTTATTTTTCAGAGTAATTTCTTCTAAAGGTGTTAGGCAACTATATTAGCAAAAAGCTGCCTGATGCTCCATTCTGCCAGGGACTGTCCAAGTTTTGGGAACCCATGCCAGATGTCCAGTTAGAGCCAGCATCTTGCTAACTTTGCCTGGCAGCCTGAGATTTTGTTGTTGTTGTTATAGTAGTGCCATCCCGCCATGACAGGCTGCTGTGGTGAGCCCTCCTGCTGCTTACCTCAACTGCTCTTCCATGCTGAACTTGCTGCTGTACAGAGTAGCTGCCTCCTAACCCGCATCCCTAGAGCTTCCCTCACTAGGGTGAGTGACACAAAGGAGAGGGCCATATTTCTTCACCTGCCAGGGTCTGGGGAAATTAGTGAATTTAATGGAGTGGAATCCTTTTTTGGGGATGCAAGGAATCAAAGTGCAACAGCATTATTGGGAGAAGGGGTAGGGAAGCAAGAAGACGGCTACAGGCAATGTGGAACAGAAGCCATTGGGAGATGGATTTATGGGAAACATCCTTTGGCTCAGATAAGCATTCAATATTTCTGGATTCTTAGCCAAACCCTAAGACTTTGTTCACTGGTGTTCTTATAATGTCACTTAGTGGCTCTATACACATGGGATCAGCTTTGGTCTCCCTAATAATTAAGATTAATACTTAAAAAAATAACCTAAAAATAGCCTATTGTTGCCAGGATGCACATACAACCCTCTGGTCACTGGGAGCCTCATGACTCCCAGAATATCAGCCTATTAGGTCAATAGTACCTGGAATAGCACCTCACCCCAAGACTGTGGCAGCTGTTACTAATAGGTATACATTGATCTGCAAGACTGCTTTATGTTATAAGTGAGGCATGACCAAACTACATCTGAGGAGCCACATGCAGCTCTTGAATGAAAGAGTGTGGCTCACAGAAGAATATCAGCAAATCAATTTAGGAAAGCAGCCCCAGCCTAGGAGTTCCAAATCTCCCGCTCTGAGCATTCTCTGAGCATGCTCGGAGAGGAGCCCCAACCTATGCCTAGCTGCTTGAGCGGCCAGTTAAGGGGGTCCTGGGGAGGAAAGGGTCAGCCAAGGGGAGCCAGCATCAGGGCCTGGAGGTTAGGGAGCCGGTTGGGGGTGGCAGGGAGAAGCGTGGCATAGTCGGGGATGGTGGGGAGAATTGTGGCATGTTTAGATGTTCTTGTAGGCCCTAATGCAGTTTACTCATTAAATTGTGTTTTACAAGTCATTCTAAACATGACATTGAATAACAAGAAACAAAAATATGAAGAAGAAAATAGCTACTATATGTCTATATGCCTCATTGTGGCTCTTGAAGGTTTAACAATCAACTTGTGTGGCTCTTGAGTTCTCTAAGTTTGGCCACCCCTGTAAGCAGACACTGAAAATATCAGATTACAGCAAACTCCCAGAAACACTAGACTTGATTCCTAGATATGTTCCCACTGAACCTCCCTTTCTCCACCATTCCCAATTTCCTTCCTAGATTATTGAAGCTCCTATTGCGAATCCTGCTGCTCTTACTAGCCTGCACTTTTCTCCCTGTTCAGGCATTTTGATAAGCTCTCACAATGGTAATAAGAAAATGGAGACGAGAAAGAGGACTGTACATCTCCAATTAGAAATGGGATATGGGACTCTTTAGGTTGCTGGTTAGAAGTCATTTTGGATTGCTACCAGCCAAACATTGGTGGCTGTTTAGTGGCTTGTAAAATAAATTGCTGTGGTTAATCAAATTTATTTTGGGAAGAGCATTAACATGAGAGAAGTCACCATCATAGTCGCACCCTTATTTTCAATCTCTTCACAGCAGCCCAAAAAGGAATGGGTGCAGGGATGCCCTTCTCATTCCAGAGGTGACCGCTCAAAGTCAAGGTGAAGGCACCTTAGTTTGCGGCAAGCTTGCCCCATGGCCCGTGTTTAAGCCATTCTGTGAGTTGATGGATGACTTTGGCTTGTAGCACTGTAAATATGGCATCTTTCAGAGCACTAAGAGAAAGAGAGAAATGAGAGAGTACCATTAAATAAGCTGCAGTTTAAGACAAAGAAAGAAAAAATAAATATATGTGGAGATTCCTACAGTAGAAACAAAGCCATCTGAATATAAGAGCTCCTGGTACAATGGAGATTTTGTACATTATACATCACTAAGTGGAGTTTGTGCTGATATCAGATTCACAAGATAAAGGAACTGCTTCTATAGAATTAACACTGGGTTTTGTCCCCTTATATGGTTTTACTGAATAACAATATTCAAAGTGAAAAATGCATACGAGCCAGATCAAAAATTCACTGAAGTTAATGGAAGTGTTTCCACTGGCTTGAGTGGTTTTTGGAACAGGCCCTTCAAGAGAGTAGACCACTGGGCTGGATGAAACAAGATGAGATTTAAGGCTAATAAATGAGGACTGATTCATCTTCTCTGGCATAGTGGAGTATAGTTTGCTCCTCCCTGGGCCAGCGAAGGTCACTGAAACCAAGTATGGGGCAGAAGAGGTGAGATCTATTTGTCTGAGCATCACCCAAGTATTCATAGAATCATAGGGTTGGAAGGGACCCCACGAGGTCATCTAGTCCAACCCCCTGCCAAAAAAAGCAGGACCACTCCCATTAGATCATCCCAGTCAGGGTTTTGTCCAGCTGGGACTTGAACACCTCCAGAGATGGAGATTCCACCACCTCCCTAGGCAACTTATTCCAATGCTTCACCACTCGCCTAGTAAGGAAGTTTCTCCTAATATCCAGCCTGGACCGCCCCAGCTGTAACTTGAAACCATTGCTTCTCGTTCTGCCCTCTGTTACTATCGAGAACAGTTGAGCTCCATCCTCCTTGGAGCAACCCTTCAAGTAGTTGAAGGTTGCTATCAAATCCCCCCTCAGTCTTCTCTTCTGCAGGCTAAATAAGCCTAGTTCCTTCAGTCTTTCTTCATAGGGCTTGTGCTCCAGCCCTTTGATCATTTTGGTTGCCCTCCTCTGGACTCTCTCTAATTTGTCCATGTCCTTTTTGTAGTGGGGAGCCCAAAACTGGACACAGTATTCTAGATGTGGCCTCACTAGTGCAGAATAGAGGGGAATGATCACATCCCTCGATCTGCTGGCGACACTTCTTCTGATGCAGCCCAGTATGCCATTGGCCTTTCTGGCAGCAAGCGCACACTGCTGACTCATATCCAGTTTCCCATCCACCATGACTCCCAGGTCCTTTTCTCCAGTGCTGCTATTTAGCCGATCACTCCCCAGCCTGTAGCAGTACATGGGGTTTTTTCGTCCCAAGTGCAGGATTTTACACTTGTCCTTGTTGAACCTCATGAGATTCCTCTTGGCCCACTGCTCCAATTTGTCTAGGTCTCCCTGAATCCTGTCCCTGCCCTCTAGGGTGTCTACCATTCCCCCCAGTTTGGTATCATCCGCAAACTTACTAAGTGTGCAATCTATCCCATCATCCAGATCATTGATGAAAACATTGAACAGAACTGGCCCCAGGACTGACCCCTGGGGCACACCACTCGTTACTGCTTGCCAACTTGACATGGAGCCATTGATTCCTACATGCTGAAACCATTGATCTAGCCAGTTTTCTATCCACCTTACAGTCCACGCATCTAACCCATACGTCCTTAATTTGCTAATGAGAATGCTGTGGGAAACCGTATCAAAAGCCTTCCTAAAGTCAAGGTATATCACATCAACGGCTCTTCCCGCATCCACAAATCCAGTCATCTCATCATAGAAGGCGATGAGGTTGGTCAGGCATGATTTACCCTTGGTGAATCCATGTTGACTGTTCCTGATTACTCTATTTTCCTCCAAGTGTTTCAGGATGGATTCTTTGAGAACTTTTTCTCCCTCACAGAGTTTTTGTTTATTTGTTGAGGGAAAGTCAAGTCAGATAAATGAGTGCTGGGCATTTTGTTCTGAAACAATGATCGTTCACATCCTGCAAGACTGAGCTGCAGAGGTGGAAGACAGCGGCCGGGAGAGCTGTGTCCTCTGTACTCGTGAGTTTAAGTGGGAGCACAGCTTCCATGAACACTGGCTATGTCCACACCTTGCTTTTAAATCGAAACAACAACTGTTGTTTCGATTTAAAAAAAGTTATGTCCAGACAATGTTCCATTGTTTCGAAATGATGGAGCTCATCATTTTGAAACAACAGAACTCAATGCGAGACAATAAAACCTCGAGAGTAATCGAAATAGCCCTTGAATTGAAAGGGCTGTTTCAAAATAACGCCGTTTGGTCGCATTATTTCAAAACAGCACTGTTTCGATTCAGGTTTGACCTTTCTCCCAGGGTGCATGGCACGCTGCAAGGAAGACCCCCCCCACCCGCCACCACCCCATCAGCACGCTGGTGAGGGAGTGCATCAGCAGAGAAGGGGCTGCAAGGGGGACTGCAGGGCTGCGAGGGGCAGAACTTGCTGGGTACGCAGAAACCCTTGCTGCTGACCAAGCAGCAGGGGCTGAGCCCTTGGGGTGCCCTGAAACTCCTGCCACTGGCCAGGTGGCAGGAGCAGAGCTCTGGGGCGCCCCAGTTCTCCCACTGCTGGCGGAGCAGTGGGTGGTGAGCTCTCTGGGCACCCCGGAACCCCCGCCCCTTCCCAGGCAGGGGGGCTCTGGGGTGCTTGGAGAGCTCACCCCCTGTTGCTCCACCAGCAACTGGGGGACTGGGGTGCCCCAGAGCTCTGCCCCACCACTCGGACAGTGGCAGGAGTTTTGGGGCACCCCAAGAGCTCTGCTCCTGCCACCTGGGCAGCAGTGGGAGTACAGGGGCACCCTGACGTCTGCCCCTGCCCCGCCACCGGTGAAGTGGCGGAGAGGAGGGGTGCCCCCCCATCTTTGCCCCCAGGGACTTTTTCCTCTGCTGTTGGATCTGCAGAGCCAGTGGCAGAGGATTTGCTGGCAACCTGGCCCTGCCAGGGGGCCATGTTGCCACATGTCCCAGGGGCCCCCTCTCTTGAATCAGAATAGCAAGTCCTGTGTGCAGACTTGGTATTTCGATTTGATATTTTTGCTTAAATTGATTCAAGTTGAATCGATTTCATACTTTTTACTTTGAATTAGCTTAAATTGATTCAACTTGAATCGATTTAAGTACCTAGGTGTGGACATAGCCACTCGGTGTTCCTTTGTCAATCCAGTGGATAGCACTGACCTGTGAACCAAGATCTTGGATTTCATTCTTTATGCCATGTGGAATCAACATATGAAGTGGAGCACTGGGTTGTCATGCTCTTGGAGGCCTGTGTGGCTGAGTAGGAAGCTTCAGTATATGGAACCTAATGGAGCTTTTCCCAGGTCAAGCAACTGATTTCAATCAGAGACAGAATGAACTGCAATAATCCAGGGGAGTGAAGATTTTATCTCAGCTGCCAACTCCATAGTAGTTCATCATATAAAGGCTGTCAGGGATGTGTCTCCTGGCTACCCAGCTCCCTCAGTTACCACCATCCATTTTGGTGCTGCATTGCTCATTAGCATATCCCAAGTGATGGAAAATTATAGGCACTGTGCTCTATGGCAGGCCTACCTTCAGCTGGACTTTTTTCCTCCAAGGTCTGTACAAGTGGCTCTGGTCCTGAAATCATGTACTTAAAATAGCATACATCTTTGTAGTGTCTTAGAGCCATGGAACAACCCTCTGAGGTAAGGAGATATAGATGGGTAACTGAGTCACAGAAGTGCCAGGGACTTCCCCAAAGTCACAGAAGTAGCCTCTCATTGAGCCAGGAAATGAGTGCAAGTCACCCCAGTCTCAGACCATTTTCCTACCTAGATCATCCTTTCCACCCAGGGGAGGGAAATAAACAGCCCAAATACAGGGTGGGGAAGAGCTGCAATGAAATAATTGAGTTTGGAAAAGATTTAGAGGTAAACTGATCTTTGATTAAATGTGATCTTGCAGGTGTGACAATACTGAGAAAACAATTAGTGCTATTCTTGGATTGACAGACCTGGAGCCTCACAGCAGCTTCACCAGCATTTGAAATTAGGGGTGGATTAGGGGGAGGTGTAGGGATGTGCTCACTAAATTGGCATGACACTGTTACCAGCTGACAACTCAGGGGGTGTTAGGAAATTCAGGGTGGGTGTAGAGGGAGTGTGTGTGGGGAGTGTTAGGGAAATCCCTGCCTGGAGGGGAGTAATATGATGAAACAATAATCTGATATGAGGCGAAGAAAAAGTTTAGGCTAGACAGCATGAAAAAAGTTTTTAACAGTAATAGTGGCTAGACAGCAGGACCAAGACCAAGAGAAGAGGCTGAGGCTGCTAGATTTCAGAGATTTGATAACCATTAGAGGAGACAGTAGTGGGAATGGCACAGTGAACAGTTCTGCAAAAATGCAGGGTTTCTCCATGACAGATGAAAGAAGGCATTCTCTGGGGCCCTGCTGCCCATGATCACTTCATCAAAGGGAACAGCAGTGCTTAATAGCTGTTCTAATTAAACTCAGGGAAAAGGGCTGGGTCAAGGAGAGCGCTGGACAGCAAAGAAACAGCATAAGACAAGGCAGTGCAGTGAAGTGGGAACAGAGCTGTAATGAGAGGCAGACACATACATGAAAAGAAACAGATGTGCAAAGGAATTACGGCACAAAGGGAGCCTATGAAGGAGTACTCTGATTTACAGAACTAAAATAGTAACAGGATCAGTGAGGGGCTGAGCTCGCAAGCCTGGATCATATCACTTCTATATGGCTTTCACCTATGGGAGGGACCGAGTTAGATGACTCTGCAACAACTGCATCATGCAATGCAGCAGTGGGTCTGAGAGCAAGGGAGCACTTCCAGTCCCATGGTGTCCATAGACCTCCTGGGAAATCCAGACTCATCTATGAAACTCTGTAAAGGGCCAAGGCATTCACTCACTGGTGAGAATTAGGGGATGCAGGACCCCTAGGCCTCCCACACTTGTGCCTCCCCTTGCCTTGTATCCCACCCCCTGCCTGGTGCCCTACCCCCATCAACCTAGGGCCCTGCCTGGCCCTCTGCTGGCAGGCCAGTGCTGGGGATAGCCTGGAGCCAGAGGTGGGTCCCAGCCCATCTGGTCGACCCCCGGGGTGGTAAGGCCGACTGGGGGACACAGGCTGGAGGCCATGTTGCATGCCAACCAGCCCCACCATGAGAATGGAGTGAGCAGTGGTGCTGGCCTGCCCTGTCCCCGGAGGTGGACCAGCCAGCCCAGGGGCAGGGTGGGAGCGCGGAGCCTGGCCTTTGGGCCTGCTCACCCTGCGATCACCCATGGTAGCAGGGCAGAGGCCTGTGCAGTAATCTACCCATGTTCACTCAGAAGCCTGGGGAATTCCTGTGGAGGGCCAGAAGCTCCCCAACACCTCCTTATCATCTATGGCAGCATTACTTGTGGGCAAATGCTCTTGTGGAAAGCACCTTTTTCTCATATTTGCCCTCTTCCTGCCTTCCACATGTTTCTGAAGCTACATGGCTCCCAATATATGTAGTTTACACAAGGGGTTTCTATGGGGTGGAGGGGACAGATGGTATTGTGTTGGCTCAAACTACTCTCCTTCTGATAGAGAAATATTTACTGAATACCAGTTCTGTATTTGGAAAAAAGCAGGATGATGTATTTCTGTCTTGTAGCAAGCATAAAATATGTTCTGTTCCTTTGGTAACTAGAGAAAATGCTAAATAGCAACTATTAACCATTTACAAATCTGGAGATTCAGATAACTTGCACACAAGAGCATTAAAAGAATTGGCTGATGAGCTCTTTGAACCATCAATGATGATTTTCTTTCTTTTCTTTCTTTTTTTTTTTGAATACAGGGAAATTCAATAGGACTACAAAGAAAGCTAGTTAGTGCCACTGTTTGAATGGGTAAACAGGATGATCTGACTAACTTCAGGAGGACTAGCTTGACATTGATCCCAGGCAAAAGCATGAGAGGCCTGATATGGGTCATGTAACCCTTAATACAGGAATTACTGGGTGAGGTTCTTTGGTCTGTATATTCAGGAGGTCAAACTAGATAGGAAAAATAATGTTGTCTGGCCTTAAAAGTCTATGGCTGTATTCACACACAGATGGTTATTTCGAAACAAGTTGTGTCGAAACAACTTGTTTCAAAATAATGCCTTATTTTGAAATAACTTATTTCGAATTAACAAATAGTTATTTCGAAATAAGGAAAAAGGCGGGAAACGAAATAGCAGGTTCACACTGTGAACCTGCTATTTCGCTTCCTCAGGGGGCTGCAGGCACCGGCAGGGTTCAGCGCTGCCCAGCGCTGCTCCCTGCCCGTGCCTGCAGCCCCCCTTTGCAGGCGCTGGCCAGGGGACACCCCTCAGCACCCTGGCCAGGGTGCTGAGGGGGCAGCCCTTGGCCTGTTGTTTCAGAATACCTTGTTCCGAAACAACATGTTCACACGAGTTGTTTCGCCCCCAAATGGGGTTTAACTTGTTTCGAAACAACGCCCTTGTTTCGAAACAATGGGTTCCCATTGTTTCGAAACAACGGTGCGTCGTGCGAACATGGTTTTTTTTGTTTCGAAACAACGCGGTAGTTCCTAAACAAAAGTGCTGTGTGAATACAGCCTATGAATCTAACAAAGTTTTCATCAATGGAGTTGTGTTTTCATTTCTTCCATTCCTTTTATGACAAAAAGCAGAAGGATGATGATGTGGCCCATATACTTATAAAGAAATGGGGATTTCAGATCAGCGTTGAATGGCCATTGAAGCTGTTTAGTAGAAGCTTTGGGCAAATATCTCATTAACCAAGCATATCAACATGGGGAAATAACTCATTGATAGTCATCACTAAGGGCCTCCTGCCTGGTTTTCGCTGGTTGATTAAAGGAGATGAATGGTTGCTGGACCTTCCAGGTAAGGCATCATTGCCTAGAGAAGTAGCTAGCCTGACTTGAACCTGTGGCTAATTTGTAGCATAAATTTATGGAGTCAGAATTATACTTAAATGATAATCATAGAGGACAGAAAGTTTTATATATACCTAATAGAATATGGAGGGGGATGTCTTCCTCTTGGTTTGCTGTATGGACTGTTAACTGCTGGGAAAATGTAGTACTGAAAAACTGATTTGGTGATATTGTGAGATGCTGGAGACACATATTTCCTTAGATATACAACAGCAACAATGACCTCTCAGTCAAGTATTTCTTGCCAGTTAATAACTGAGTGGTTGAGTTGGGGTCCCATAAACCTTAATTCTGTGCCTGGCCCAGTTGTCAGTTTTGTTTAGTCCTAACCTAAAAGGAGCATTCCACAATGATTCAAGACAGTTATCTGGAAAAGTACAGGAAACTTATTAGCTAGTGATGACTTGTATGTTACAGTTGAAACTGCATTGTGCATTAAAAAAAATCCATAACTGAAGTTAATTAGGATGATAAAAGGTGGATACATGACTCTAATTAACAGAGCAGAAACAATTAAGGAAGCTGTCAGAATGAAAGGCACTGGGATTCTTGTAGTTAAAAGAGAACGCTTCTATATTTTATTCCTAGCATTCTTACTAACACATTGTTCAACTCTGGGCAATTCACCTAAGTTAACATTTCCAGACTTCTCTGCTAAAGAAAGTTGCCTATTTCTATATTTAGGTATTTAAGTAAGTAGCCTTATTTTCAGTGGTGATTAGCAATCTTGGGTTCAGGTTACCTCAGTTTGAAAACATTGGCCTTAAACCCCCTGAGTGTCAGTTTTCCTATCTGTAAAATAGGAATAATACCTCCTTCCTTGATGAGGGTGCTGTGAAAGTGTAATATTATTCTGAATAACAATTTGCATACTTCTCTGTGTTGTCAGAGGAGCCTCAAATTACAAACATAGGCCTCCAACCATCCCTGCTCAGTGACGAACTTAACTTTCAGGGTATGCTAAACTACCACTGCAGTTAAGTATATTCTAAGTACTTTGCTGAATTGGGGGCCTTTATTTAGACCTCTGGAGTTCTAACTAAACAGATTGTTTCTTTGCTTATTGTCAATGTATTATTGTTTCAGGCCATAGTATTATTTCATGCTATCGTAAGTACATTAATTTAACAGTGTTTTGTGTATAGTCCATCACCTTTTCATGTATTATTAAGATTCATGAGTTCTTTCTCTCTTTCTTTCTGACAGAGAATCAAGCAGCTGAGGTATATTTAGGTCTGCAAATATTATACTTTTCCTTTTGCTATATATTGCACCTTTACATTTCTAAGAACTCTGCAGAAACAGACAGCAGTAGTGAGTAACTTCATTGCAGGCTGTTCCACAGGAGAGTTTGGTCTGGTCTACACAAGAAAATTAGGTTGACATAACTATTCTATCAGGGGATGTGAAAAATTCACCTCCCTGAGCAAGGTAGTTGCTAATACTCAGTGCCAAAAGTGCTGGGTCAATGCGAAAATTCTCCCATTGACCTGTCTACTCCCTCTTGGAGTGGTGGTTTACCTACACCAATGGGAGAAGCCCTCCCATTGGTTAGTAGTCTTCACGGAAGTGCCATTGCAGCATTTTAAGTGTAGATAAGTCCTTTTACACAGTTCTGTCTGTCTCCTGGAGACTTTGTGTTTGTTCTTTCTTGTTTAGATATGTTCTTTAATTTAACATAAAATTATTAACTTATTATTATTTATTGTGTGAATTGTGAAAGCATCTAGAGCCTAAATTACAGACAATGACTCCATTTTGTAGCTGTTATAACAACACAACAGAAAACCAGCCCCTATCATGAGGCACTTAAAATCTAAAGATGCCTTTAAAAGGCCATTCAGATATGTATGCTGTTGCTGTTTGTGTATAAAAATACATAACAGAAGCATCCTCTGAAAATAGCATGATCCCATTTCATAAGGATTTTCAGTAGCTTTCTTTTAGAATAGAAGGGATTTCTAAGGGGTGGGGGGACAAAAACAAAACCAAATCCAAAAAAATCAGGTTGCCCTTTAAATTATCCAGGATTCTGGCACTTTATCTCTGGGTCCGAAAAACTGTATTTCTTATCTAAGGTTCAGGAAAAAAGGGAAGGGGGTTGACATCTGTAAAGACATTTTTCTTTTTATAAACTGAATACAACCACTTGGCAAAGCTATTTCACAATCTGAAAGTTGTAGGATCTCATTTTGAAAAATCTCCTATTGCGCGCTGAGGGCAATATATAAAATACCTGTGGACTATATTGCTTTGCTCTTTATTTTTTTTTTTAAATTCGCTATCTTTACAGAGAAATGTACTCTGCTGAAAGGAACAAACTGTGCCCCAACATCTCTTAAATCTATGTCTCTACCATGCTTTGTCTTCCAAGTGCCTTTGGAGCATCTCCACATCCTCTTTGGACACAAGGGATCAGAGTCCCTCTTGATGATGCAGAGTGATGTAATTTACTTCTTCTTGACTCTGCCTGGTCATCGGTGCCAAATAACATTGGCTATGTCTACATTGTAAAAGCTAAGTTGACTTTATTAAGTTGACTTAATAAAGGGTACGTCTACACTATGTGTTTAAGTTGACTTAAGGGCCCTTAAGGTGGCTTAAACAGAGCCCTGTCTACATTACAGGGCAATAAAGTCGACTTTAGGGTGCAGCAAAGTCGACTTTATAAGGTCCGCTTATAAAGATGACTTTACCATTAAATCGACTTATTAAGTCGACTTAAGGCAATGTGGACTCACTAAGTCAACTTAATAAAGTCAGCTTAGTGCAGTGGGGCCATTAAGTTGACTTTATAAAGTTGACTTAAGCCAGGGCACCCGTTTAAAGTCGACTTTATAAAGTTAACTTAATGTAGTATGGACTCACTAAGTTGACTTAATAAGGTCTACTTAAAGTCGACTTTAAGTAGACTTTATTAAGTCAACTTAATAAAGTCGACTTAGCTTTTACAATGTAGACATAGCCAAAATCTACTTAAAGTCTACTTTAAGTAGACCTTATTAAGTCGACTTAGTGAGTCCACACTACATTAAGTTGACTTTATAAAGTCAACTTTAAATGGGTGCCCTGGCTTAAGTCAACTTTATAAAGTTGACTTAATGGCCCCACTGCACTAAGTTGACTTTATTAAGTCGACTTAGTGAGTCCACATTGCCTTAAGTCGACTTAATAAAATCGACTTAACGGTAAAGTTGACTTTATAAGTGAATCTTATAAAGTCAACTTTTCTGGATCCTAAAGTCGACTTTATTGCCCTGCAGTGTAGACAGGGCTCTGTTTAAGTCGACTTAAGGGCCCTTAAGTCGACTTAAATACACAGTGTAGACATACCCATTGCAGCCACCTTCTTCAGCATTTCTGCTTTTGATTACAGAGGGGTTGTAGAGGAGCCCCAGTTGCAGAGGTAGACCAAGAGATGCCCTGAATCAAAATATCCCCTGCCTGCTCTGGCCATGCATCTTTTCTTGCCAGCACTACCCACTTGTAGGGCTAAACTGGCCTGCAGCAAGCCCCACTTGTATGGAAGAGGTTGTGGCTATTTTGCTCCCTTGCAGCCTCTCTCTCAGAACTTTCTGCCACTGGGGGTTGCATTCAACTGATGAAGTCATTTTGTGAAAATATGGACTCCCCATGAAGAGGCTGAGCCTATCCCATTGAAGAGAATGCCTCTGATTTAAATGGGAAGAAGATTAAGGCTATAGCAAAGTGATGGACAACTTCAAAATGTGTATAATAAATAACAATATTAGTGGTTGATAGTTAACATATTGCTGTTACATACACTTGCAGGGCTTCCCTCTCTTCCTCATGCCAGCTTCGTTCCCTCATGCCTCCCTCGCCATTCAGGAATTGAATGTGCCAATAAAATTCTCGGCTATTATAAGACTTGAAGTTAATGATGCCAAGAGTAATTTTGTTTTTCCCTCAGTACTGCTAACCTAACTGGGAGGAGGAAGGGAGGGAGCAAAATGTGCTGGGTGCAAGGCCCCGTGATGGTCTGTGGGTCAATTTTCAAAAGGATCTCAGAAAAATAAACCCTCGTTTGTACAGACCTCAGGGAAGTGAGGATACAGAACCTGGGACCTCCAGTGTCAAAAACACACGCCTCTGCCACTTGAGCCAAAGCAAGAACAGGGATTAAATATGGCTCCACTAGCCAACCATGACAGGGAGACAAGCACAGACCATTTAACTAGTGGTTACGTAGTCTCTTTTATTTGAGTCAACTCACTCTGCACACCGAAGATCCCATGAGCATGTGAGTCCCATAAGATGTGAAACTTTATAAGAAACCCCAGCGCCTCAGGTAGCAGTAGGGAATGACCCCAAGATCTTCAGAATTAACACCACCACCTTCATCCATTTGAGCTACAGAGGACCTCCTTTGATATACTGTAACTAGCAAGCTGGAGCAAGCCACTTAAAACATGGACTCATATCATTGCCACCACCAGATATGGGAGTGGTCCTGCTTTTTTTGGCAGGGGGTTGGACTAGATGACCTCGTGGGGTCCCTTCCAACCCTATGATTCTATGAAATACGGTCAAAAGATTCCAAGTTATCCATGTTCTGTGAACTGTGCATGATGTTTGAGATGGCTCATGTAATATATGATTTTTGTCACTGATTTTTAGTTGATTGTAAATATCTCCCTCCAAACATCAGGTGAATGTGGCTGGTGAATGTAGCAGGTGAATATCATAGGGAAGGTCTTAAGCACCCAGTTTCTTCTCAAGGCATGAGGGCATTATATTTTTTGACAATTGACATTCTTACATATTCCCCTGTACTCCTCAAAAAATCATGATGGTTCGTGTAAGAGCAGCTTACCTCTCCTCAATGTGGTGATGCATCCACTGCTTCTGTTTCTTTCTTTGAGAATGGCCCTCTTAGTCTGGACGAGTGACTTGGTGCCCCAAATTCCTCCCTTTTGAGAATTTAACACAAAACAAAACAAAACAATAACCCCCCACAACCATTAGCCATTTTCCAGGCTCACTACTTCAACCCTCCCTGAGTTTGGTAGTCTCCCTCCTTGACTCTGCCCAGATTCATCCATAGTCCTTTCCCCAATAGAGTCTACCATCTGTTTGCACACAGATTGAAGACAAGTTTCCTTCCCCTTAAAGAGAAGGCCCATCTTGGGTCTTTTACCAAAACAGAGCCTCTAGCCCACATAGTACTGCATTGCCCCAGTCCTTTTCCTTCTCTTCCTTCACAGCTCTTTGGGGCTTTTCTGTATCCTGCCTTCTTACAGATCTTTTCCTCAGCTCATCCTGGTCTGAGTGATTCCCCAGTTCTTTTGATACTGAGATCCACAACAAACATCTGATCTCTCAGAGACCCCTCCTTTCTCCCCATCAAGCAGCTGTTCTCCTTGGCTGTGTTCACACACAGAGGGCTTGTTCGAAACAAGAGGTTTTGAAACAAGCTGTTTTGAAACAAGCTCTTTCGAAATAAATGGTTATTTCGAAACACCTTATTTCCAAAGACAAAAAGGGTGTCTTGGAAATAAGGGAGTGAAATAGCATGTCCACAGTGTGGACATGCTATTTCACTTGGGGAGGGGACTGCAGACACCCGCGGGGTGAAGCGGAGCTGCGCCTCACCCCACAGGTGTCTGCAGGGAGACTGCAGGCAAGGGGGGAGAGCCGCGCAGCTGGGCGCTGCACCCCCCAGCCTGGGCTGCCCCCAAAGCCCGCTGAGGGGGTCTGGGGTGCCCAGCTCAGCGCGCCGCTGCAGGGGCTGGGGTGAGCGCGGTTCTGGGATTACCCGGTGCCCCACTCCTGCTTAGCACCCTGGGAGGAAGGGTCAAATGCTGTTTCGAAACAGCCATTGTTTTGAAACAGCATGTCTCGTTGGCGTTGTTTCAAAACTAGCTGTTTCGAAACAACACTGTTTTGTTGGGAAACCAGGTTTAAGCCGTTCCGAAAGAATGGCTGCCATTTCAAAACAAGGGGTTTCCTTGTTTTGAAATGGCCGTGCATTGTGTGGCCGTGGCAATTCTTATTTCGAAACAACCTCGTTGTTTCGAAATAAGAATGCTGTGTGAACACACCCCTTCAGATCTCCATCCACTTTGAAGAAAGACTGTTTTTTGTATCTCCCAACAGACCTGGCTCTCAGTCACCTTCTCTCTCAGTTATGTGATTAGGTAGAATACCAGACCTGGATAAGAGGAGGGACTTGCACACCTTAAAGCCCAGCTCATCCCATGACAATCCAAATCAGGCCATATGATATAATGATGTGTTTGGAGGTGAAAATCTGAAGCATTTCCTTTCAGTTTTTGTGGGACTCCTGTGGTCATTCTCCTTGCCACTATATGAGGAAGGTGTTAGGCAGTATGGCATGTAGTATTACAGATCTGTGGATCGATCCACTGACCAAAATCTCCATGTATATACAGCATTAAGTGGAGAAGAATGGAATGACAGCAAATGCACTAGCGTTCCACAGCTCAGGAAGAGAGTATTCCATTCCCTCCAGATTCTTGTGAATATCCCCTATTTAGACTTCATGAAAATGTCTTCAATCTAGTCCTTATAGATAATAATTGCCTCCAGTGTTTTCCTAAATGCAACTCTCTCTGCAACTGCATATAGTCTTCTGTTATTTTTTCCAATGACTGTTTTTAAAGGTTGGTTTCATATAACATACTACTGTCAACAGAATGGCTACAGAAAATTCTCACCTAACAGTCCCTAAAGAATACAATTTAATACAGTGCCTAGTTTTCTCTAGAAAGTATTCACTTTGGGGGAAATATTAACACACAAAGGAAAGAATCTGATAGCTATATTAGGCAGCAGAAGATTTCCACAGAAAACACAGGAAGAATTCAATTATAGGCCATTTGGAAGATGCATCAGAAAGAATTATTCAGGCAGATATTAACTTTGCTAATTGAAATAACTATGAAAAAAAGTGCCAAGTTTTGCTGATACATTTCCAGTTATCATTTAGAGAAGTTTGTCTGTCATGGCCAGAATCCACATCAAAAGGCAGCTGATTTATTTCTCTTACTGTAACTTGTGTTGGTTTTTAAAATGCCAAGCTGAATATAGGATTTCTTTTTTTAAAAGGGGACTTGACTTAGCTCTCACAGAAGTATGAATCAGGAGTGGCTCCGTCCTGAAGTCAAGGGTGTTACATGGGTGTAAATGAGAGAAGAATCCGGCCCTGTAGGCCAGTTCTGCTCTCAGTCCCACCAGGATACTGCAAATCTAGAGTAATCCACTGACTCTTGTTGGAATTATGGTTCTCTAAATTTACAGCAGTGTGAACAAAAGCAGAATTTGATCCAAAGTCTTTCATAATTATCTGTCTTGTATGGTGACAGGTTTCAGAGGGGTAGCTGTGTTAGTCTGTTTTCAGCAAAACTATGAGTTCTGTGGCACCTTAGAGACTAACAAAAAAATTCAGAGGCCTAGCCCTCCCCCCCATTTTTTTTTGCCAGTCTCTAAGGTGCCACAGAACTCCTCATTGTTTTTTCCATAATTATGGTTCTTTTTTGGTTACAATCCCTTTAAATTTAATTGCCATAAAATATTTTTATAAATGCTTAAAGATGCTAGGAATTTCACCACAGATCTCTCAATTGCAATGGCTTGTTAGCTTAATTTTCTGCACAGATTGTGCTTGCTTCGCTGGTGTCTACAGCAACTGAAAGTGGTGTCCCCCCGACCCCATTTTTTAAAGTAGGAATTTCTTTTGCTAGTAACACTTAAGCCAAATTACAGCTTGACTGAGTGAGGCACACCAGGGTCAACCGGTTTTGCTGAAGTCACCCAGGCTATCTCCAAACACAAGCCATAAAATCAATTAAACTTAAATCGATTTAACAGGTCCAAACCAAAAACCTGAAATCAAACTAGCATGTCCGTGGACAGGAACTGCTAGTTCAATTCAGGAGAGGTGTACCATGGGAGGTGTGGCAACATGGCCGCCTGGCAGGGCCACGTTGCCATCCAATCCCCTGCCTGGCTCGCCCCAGGAGAGCCAGTAGCAGGGGAAAAAAAAGCCCCCCTTGCTCTGGGCTCCCAGAGCCCAGCAGGGGAACTGACATCTCCCTAGACTGGCTGAAGCCTTGTGGCTCAGCCAGCCATGGGGGAGAAGGGAGCCCCGTGTGCCTGGCTCCCCATGCACCCTAGGAGGAAGGTTAGACACATATTTTGATATAGCCCTCATTTTGATATAATACTATGTTTTATTATATTGAAATAATTTTCCTTATTTCAAAATAAGGAAGCTTCTTATTTCAAAATAAGAAAACGTCATGTGGACCTAAACTTTTTAAAATTGAAATAACCAACGTTTTTTCGATTTAAAACGTGTGTGTGGACATACCCCTGATGACTGAGTGGTTAGTTCTGCAATGAAGCCAGAGCTCTGCTGGCCCCTAATGCTTTGCTGCAATCACTAGATTGTGTTACCTCCCTCACATTTGGAACAAAAGTATGAGGTGAAAAACAAAACCAGCAACATTTTATTTGAAGTTAACAGCAACTTTAGGTCATTTGGTGGCAAGTTCATGAGGTAAGGAACTAGGGAGTAAATAACTATGGCTAGTGCCCTGGCTAAATTCTAGCAGTGACTCACAGTAATGTAGACCTTCACTTCCAAGGATGTCAAACCACGTCCTTAAGGGGAAAATCCTGTCCATGCCTCCACAGCTTTGGGGAGTCCCCTGGAAATGCAAAATGTGTGGTTCATTATGTGAGTGTGGGCAGGGAGGAGTGAAAGTCAGGCAATCCAGGATTAAACTGAAGAATCTGCTATTATACAAATGCTCAAGGAATCTGGTGACACTTTTAAAGACTAATAAATTTATTTATCAAATGAGCTTTCACGAGAGAAAACCCACTTCATCAGACGCATGAAGAAGGTGTCTGGATTTTTTCTGCCATGAAATCTCATGTGATAAATAAATTTGTTAGTCTTGAAAAGTGTCATCAGATTCCATGTTTGTTTTGCTGAACTAGACTAACACTGCTACCCCTTTGGAACTATACAAATCCTCCTATTTTTTCTGCAACCCCTACAGCAGGTGTGGGAGAAGCCTTCCTATCTCGTTCCTTTCACATGTTGTCCTAGAAACAAACCCAGCAACTGGGCATTGAAGAGTAAATTTGCTCCAAACTGTATCACTCTTTGATACACAGCCACTACAGATGGGTAACCTGAGGCACAAGAAAGTGCAGAATACTTAGACACATTGTATCTAGCATTGAGTGATTGTGCAGAGAAGGTGAGCCCAAGGAGCCATCCTATCTCGTGCCTTTCACATGTTGTCCTAGAAACAAACCCAGCAACTGGGCACTGAAGAGTAAATTTGCTCCAAACTGTATCACTCTTCTTTGACACACAGCCACTACAGATGGGTAACCTGAGGCACAAGAAAGTGCAGAATACTTAGACACATTGTATCTAGCATTGAGTGATTGTGCAGAGAAGGTGAGCCCAAGGAGCCATCCCTCCTGATGACATGCAGAGGTGGCTGAGAAGGGGTAAAGAGTTTTGCACTGACAGCAGTGTTAGAAATCTCACAGGAGTGGGATGACTATGGGTCCAGTAGTATTGCCATGCCAAGAGTTCAGAAATTATGAGATAGATTTACAATGCAGAAATTGAAAAAAAAAAAATCAAACCAACCAACCAACCAAACAAAAACCCACAACAGATTTTCTGAGCCTTTGGACATATTTTCAATTCTTTTTCTTTTTCTTTTTTTTTTTTTCCTGTAAGCACAAGAGCTAGTAATGTAATTTGGAAAAAAAAATGTTGCTAAGATTCTCATGTAATCATTTTGTTCCAAGAGCTGGACCTAAAAGCAAAATACCAAATATTGTGAAACTCCTGATAAAATCATAGAAACTGCCAACACTGAGCCAATGGATTGACCTACAGGATTGGCTCATATTGAACCCTAGTAAAGTGTGCAGCACATGCCACATGGATGTGTGGGTAGTTGTTTATGGACATGGGTGGGACTGTAGAGGCCAAAGGTCATGCTGCAGTTTGGACAAGTAGGTTCTGGTCTGATGTGTGCATGGGCAGAACAAACCAACACTGGCAGCAGACTCTCTGTTACATTATGAAATGTTTAAATAAAAATGTTGTAGTTGTTAAATAACAATTCCTTTTGCTTTAGTAAGAACACAACCACTGTATATGTTCCTCTCATTCTTAGGCATGATGGGCATGTCTACACTGGAGCCTTAGGTCAACTTAACCTTCCTTAAGTCGACCTAAGGAACTCCATGTTTAAATTGGGCTTGTATTAAGTAGACTTAAATGACTCCTGTCCCTAATGTCAATTTAAGACTTAAAGTCAACCTATTTTAAGGGTGGGAGCTGGGGCCTGTGCTCAGGCCCCACCCCCTGCCCCACCTTGGGGCCTGATCCAGCTCTGGGGCCAGATCTGACCCAGCTGCCGCTGGCAAGCGGCTCAGAGTCCAATCAGGTCCTGAGCTGCCTGCTGCAGGTGGCAGGGTTTCAGACCTTGCTCCTGCTGCCACCAGTAGGCAGCTTGGTGCTGGGTCGGGCTCCAACTCACCTGTCCCTTGCAGAGGCAGGAGCTGGCTCAGGGCTGGATTGGGCTCCGAGCCACCTGCAGCTTGTGTTGGATCAGGTCCCTGGAGCTGGATTGGGCCCCAGGACAGGACAGGACAGGACAGGTGGTATGGCCCAGTCCCAAGCCCAGGGTATGCCTACTAGTGTAGACATACCCTTAAGTTGACCTAAGAAAGTCAACTCTAAGTCGACTTAAAGTCAACCTTGTTAAGTCAACTTAACTGAGCCTCCCAATGTAGATATACCCGATGACTCTAGGACAGGCTTATCCAACCTGTGGCCCAGGGGCCAGACTCTGGCCTCCAAGGGCTTTCATCCGGCCCACAGAGTGCTGTCACAGGAACATGAAGGGTAAGCCAGCAAGGTGCTATGTGGTGGGGAGTGGGGGTATGTGCGAGCTGAGCTGGCATTGTGCTCAGTCTGGTGGGTGGGGAGGAGAACTAAGCCTGAGGACAAGGGGAATCCAGGGGAAGGAGAGTAATGCTGAGTGGGGGCAAGGAGAACACAGGGGGACAAACACAGGACAAACTGTGGCAGTTCTGGGAGAGCGAAGGGGCAGGGGAGCAATGTGGCTGGTTGGTGGGACCCAGCTACTTCCTGACCTAGACATCTCTCCAGTTCTGCTCTCTTCCCACACCCCCTAGCCCCAGCACCCTGACCTTAGTGGCAAAAACTCTTCTGTAGAAATTGCTACCCTTCAATGTTTCTGGTAGCATCTCTGCTTAACATGCAGATGGTCCTAGGTTCAATTCCCAGGGGGTTGGACTTGATGATCTCATGAGGTCCCTTCCAGCCCTATGATTTGATTTTGATTTGGTACAGAGATGCCCAATGCCAAAACCTGTGACCCCTGCAGAACTGCCAGGGTTTCTGTCCTGTCTCTGTCTGACTCTGTTCTCCTTTCCCCCTCCCCAGCACTGCTCTCCTTTCTCTGAGCGGTGCTTGGCAGAGAGTGAGGAGAACAGAGTTGGTGGGGTCCCTGTCAGGAGCTAGCTGACTCCTGCCACCCAGATGCTCCACTCCCTAAATTCACCCTTCTTTCCCTCCCCTCCTCTGCCATGCTCCCCTCTCCTGCCTTGCTCCCCACGCTTTGCCTTGCCCCCTCACACAGGCACCCCTACCCCCTTGTCCTCCGTACACAGTGCAAACAAAAGCAATGACAAATATCACACTAATCATTATTTTATTAAAGTTTATTAATAAGATCAATTTGTATGTCTTAGCTATCAAAAATTTTCTTACCTGCCCCCTGACTGAGAAAAGAATGGCAATGTGGTCCTTCACCCAAAAAGGTTGGACACCCCTGCTGAAGGACATGCACCACTGTGCACCCCTCTTCTATCCCTGCAGACAGGAATTCACTCCCACTGGTGGTCCAAGTGTGGATTCCAGGTCTAGCCTGAGTCTAACCAGCCACTGAATGTATCTGCCCCCTCAGCATATCCACTCTACAAAACGGAGTCCTCTGCATGGCATGACATTGCACACACCACACAGATGAGGTCAGGCCACACAGAGAACACCACTCTGTAGCACATATATATACGGCAGTGCTCCAAAAACTAGCATCCAGCTTATAACACTGAAAAGATTGGGGTGGGGGGAGGGAACCGTTTAACACAGTGTGGCCCAAATAATTTTTAAAGCCACAAAACAATTTCCCTTCCCAAACATTAGGCAGTGAACATGCATGCAAATAAACCTCATCAATTCAGTTTCCTTGGCTGGATGGTGCCCGTAATATTTGTTATGAACTGACATTGCTGGAGTTCATTAGATCTCTATTAATAGAACAAAGATGTAATGCCACAAGTGATTTGCTGAATGGGAGGACTAATCAGAATCAGGCTGCAAGCCTCATTTTTCTGTGAATTAAGAAACTTCAGCTTCACCAGTAATTGCATTACTGCACTGTAAGGCCAATGTGTGGGGTGTGCTCCATGCTTGGAGGACTTAAAAGCAGGGCTTAAAGGGGAAAATTATGGTTATTTTAGCTACACAGTAATAATTGTAATATCCTAGAATGATACTCGTCAACACAAACACTCTTGGTGAAGGCTGGAGACTGGGTCTGGGATCATGCAAGGCAGGAGAGTTTGGGCTGCAGCCTAAGTTTGGTTGTCTACACTGCAGTTTAATAGTCCAAGCCCCTCAGACCCAGCATGGTTTTGTCACCATATCATGAACACCAGTCGAAAGCAGATGGAATCCTCTCCACCTCCAAGCTCTGTCTATATGAGTGCATAGCACCATTAAAACCACTGGTGAAGCTGCTCCAGTTAGATAACATGGGAGCAAATTTTTCTAGGGCAGGGAATGCCTTGGAGTGGTGAGCATTTCCATTGTGCTTTGCAGAGAGTACTTTGTGACCCTGGAGTATGTTCTCTCTGGCATATGCAGTGGACAATTTAGTAGCTGCAGAGCCTGAGGCTGGGGTAACATCGTGGTAGCCTAGAAGCAAGGATTACTTTCTGATCCTTGCTTTTCTGGGAACTCTGCTGCACACAGCCCATTTACTAGACTGCGTTCAGGGGCCAGGATTTGTCCCTTCAGATGTGATCCTGCTCTCAGAGTTGCACATACATGTTTCTCCAATAAATCAAATAAATACATTTTAGAAAATAACAAAGCACCGTATGCCTTAAAGGTGCTTCTGAAAGCTCATGCATTAAAACGCATATCCTCTGGTTTTCTGACTTCCTCCTGGAAACACATATCCCCAGATCGGCAATTGTGATGGCAGATTTTTCTGCACTTCCTGAAAAAAGTCCCCCATTTAGCCAAAAGCAAAAGGTTTCAGCTGATTATACAAGTTATGCATTCATCTATTCCTTAAACCTAATTTCTTTGAATACCCTTGCTTGAATATCTAGTGCTTCTGACCCTCCGAAGACACAATGAATCATATTTTTAGTGGTGCTGGCCATGCATAACTACAAATTAAAGTGAATCAGTGCTGTGCTAACTGCACTAAAGGATGATGTTCTCTGTTTAGTCACAGCACAAGAAGCACAGGGAGAGCAGCAGCTGAATCCTGCTCTAAACCATCCCCCTGGAAAGAGGCAGCTGGGTGCAATGTATACTGCACTGGCCTGGGAGTCAGGCAAGCAGGGTCCTACCACTGACTGTCAGGTGGTCTTAGGCAAGACCCTGAACTGCACTGCCCCTCTGTCTTGATTATACAGATTGTAAGTGTGTTGGGACAAGGAACTGGCTCTCAGTGTGTATCTGTATAGTGCTCATCACAGTGCATCCTTGATCTTTCTGTAATATTAATAATTACTAACGCTAATCACCAAAGTGCCTATGCTCTGTTCTGGATGCATAGCCTCCTAGACTGAAAGGTCACGCCAATTGTCTGTGCATCCCAACCCTGCGCTTGTTTTCAATAAGTATGCAATTTCAGTGGCAGGTTGTGTGATACGTACACTTACCTAGTGTGACACACGGCACCCCCATGTCTACCCTTATGGTGTGATTATATACCATTCACACTCACCCTTATAGTGTAACTTTGTACTGTTTAATGCAAGGTGTGTCATGTAAGGTGTTTTTGGAATTCTCAGTGCATATTCAGAATTATTGTTGTAGTAGCATGTCGGTTGCAATGTCCTGTGTACAGTTATGAGGCCTTGCTATGTACTGTGAATGCCTCATGGCTTGAGCCACATCTAGGCAAACCTGTACAGAGCTGGAGGGCCATTCACTCCTCACAATGATTTTATAAAACAACCTAGTTCAGCATTTCAAGAACAAAGGACCAGCCCAGATGTCAACAAGCCAATCCACAAAGAA
This sequence comes from Podocnemis expansa, assembly GCA_007922195.1. Lineage (NCBI taxonomy): Eukaryota > Metazoa > Chordata > Testudines > Podocnemididae > Podocnemis > Podocnemis expansa. Next base: position 784,704 of record ML682088.1, read on the forward strand.
CCTTAGCGTCTCTCAGTGTACAGAAAAGCATGTATAGAAAAAGCACATAGAAAAAAAGCATGCACAATAGACCAAGTGCAAGATGGGCCCCAAGAATGAGGGATTGGAATGATACAGCAATACACCAGTCTAGCTTGCAGAGGGAAATATCACACCTACATAGAACTGAACTCTGACCCATCAGTTCATTTAAGGCATGTCAAATTACTCTTGAATGGTAAAGCTCTTTTGCTATTGATGAGCAACACACCTGAGCTGCTGACCTATGGATGATTAAAAAGCCCTTGAGCACCTTGTCCTTCGAACATAGCAGTTAAATCTGAGAGAATTTTGTTCCAATATTCTTCATGTAATTCAAAGGCAAGCTACCAATTTTTCTGAGCCTATCCGTCAAAAAGATAGGAATTATTCCCTATTTTTCTCAGCCTACTCAAGAGATCAGAATCACTATTCAGTGTGAGTGCACTGAAATGCCTTGGAAAGCTAAGTTTTAGATGACATTGATATTCCAGTGAACAGAAGACATCAAGGGGGCCTGTCTCATCACTGTCTTGTACCTTGCATAGTTAAATCAGTGCAGTATATGCAAGCAAACTGCTACCACCTCAGAAGCTGGTTGAATAAAAGACATTACCTCACTCGCCTTGTGTCACCGCATCAGAATATTTTATACTCCTTGTGCACAATTCTAAGTCATTGCATGAGATGCAGTGGTGCCAGGAAGTGGGTCCCCAGGCTCTGTGCTGAGGCTCAGTTTGTTTACAGTGAAAAGTGACAGTTACCTCTTGAAAGTCCAGACCACTGGATTGGAAAACAGCACATGCTGTTTCCTCATAGCTGTTCAGGAGAAGTCAGCAGAGAGGAGCCTGCTTTTTCTAAATGTAAGAAAGGACCTCATGCCCTCCCTTTGGTACACACCACAGCTAGGGCAGTGTAATGTGGCAGTCCAGGAGCTTGAACCCTACTGAAATCAGGACAGGGGTGGCTACTAGCCACACATCAGCCCAGATTCATGAACCATTCAGCGCATTACGGTGTATGCTATTCACACAGCCCCCTTTCTTCTTGCCCAACCAATCAGCAAGTCATTTCACCTTTCTGTTCCTCAGTTTGGATATGTATAAACTTTCATTTCTTGTTTATACAAGATGTTTGGACTCATTCAAATCAGTTAATCCAGTTGTTCTGATGATCTATTTCTGGTAGAGAAATAACAAGGAAGCATTGCAGTGAGAGAGATATGCTAACCATCTAATACCACATAACTACATAAATAGATTTTGAGCAAAAGGATTTTCATTGTGTTTCTAAAGTTAGTGTTCCTGATTTTACCAGCTGTGTGGACTGCAGGTCAGAAAACAGTCATCTTCAACATGATCCTGAGTGCTACTGTTAATTAATGTTTGGCAAAGCTTACTGTATATAGAGTGTAATTTTGAGTAAACAGCTATAAATTAAATATAAAATAAAATGCCATGAAACAAATATCCCATGTGCCCATTGCAAAGAAGCAGCTCCCCATGACTTCACGACACGTAGCTTGTGCTCAACTTGAAAACTGGCATTCAATGGCTACTTAATCACACTTACAGTATTCAGTGGAATTACATGTCTTACTGGAAAAAACAATACATTGAACTGTAGTATGCTTACTACCTCCATTTTCTGCTCTTTTGTTTTTTTTTAACTTTCCTCTTAATTAAAAATCAGTTGCCTTCTCCTCACCTTGAAGAATAATGAACACTGGGAATCACTTGGATCCAGCAGAGGAAAAACTGGGCGCATGAATTACGCACTAGAGACTATTCAACTTTGTCTTGTAGCTCTGGATTATTCATTCAGTAAGAATCCTGGCTAGCAGAAGCTGCCCAGGAGGTACCCTGGTACTTGACTTATCTTGCCCTATTTCAGAGACTCTAGCAAAGCTGGGCTTACAGGTGGCTTCAGTCAAAAGATGAGTACTGTAGGTAGAGTTTCTGTGACCAGGGTTCCATGGCCATAGTTTTGCTATCAAAATGAATCAGGATCAAAGACTAAAGCTACAAGTTCTGGAATTTGCTAAGAAATCAACTTCTTGGAAGTGTTTCTTCAGAAACAATAAATGTGAGTGGAACTGAAAGGCTATAATGACTGCATTTACTAGACCTTTGAGACCTGCTGTCTGGGTGGGTGGCAAAGAGGAGGAGGTGGAGGAGGAATGAGATGTAAAGTGAAGGAAGGAGCTGACTGACAGTTCGTGATGCAGGTGAGTTACGTGTTTCTTATTTTTTGCTTTTCCTTTGCTTCCTGTTTCTCTTTTACAGACCAGTTACAACATTGGTAAGTGGTGTGAATGAAGGAGAGGACAGGATTTAAATTGTTTTCAATCTTCCATACCAAATTAAAAAAGAGAGAGTTCTTAATATGAGAATAAGATGAGTTCAGAGTAACCACTGTACTCCTACAATCTGTGCTAATCATTTGGTTCAGGGACAGCCTATTATGACAGAACCCAGCATCACTTTAGACAGCTAGGAGGAGGCACATGTGTGATGACAACAGTCCCAAGGTCTGAGCTAGTAATTTAGGATTATCCAAGCATTAATATTTCTCAGCAGAGGAATGAAAATTAGTGAAACTGAAAACCAACAGAACAAGGATTGACAAGTTCCAGAGGGGTAGCCATGTTAGTGTAGTTCAGCAAAAAACCAAGGACTCCTGTGGTACTTAAAGACCAACAAATTTATTTGTTGCATGAACTTTCGTGTGAGAAAATCCCAGTTTGTCAGATGCTTTGAAGGTGGGGGAACTTAATCTGCTCATTGACCAATGTGATTTATGCCATTATGTGCCAGAAATGCTCCTCTGCCTTATATATTGGACAAACTGGACTGTCTCTGCTCAAAAGAATAAATGGGCAGAAATCTGATACCAGAAGTCACCACATTCTAAAACCAGTAGGTGAGCACTTCAATCTTCCTGATCACTCCATTAATGATTTGCTAATAGCTGTGCTCAGACAATTGAATAACAACTGAGGGCACCAAAAGGAAACTGCAGAATTGGAATTCATGTTCAAATTTTACACTTTTTTCAGGGCTAAATAAGGACTTTGGATTTTTTTTTTCATTACAACAGGTAATTTGATCTCATCTTCCTCTATTTGCTGTTTCTCTGTGTTTAAATCTCAACAACTGCTTTGATTTGCTGTTACAGTGTGACTTGATCTTCTGACTTGCACTCCCCTGCATTTATTTTCCTCCCATTCTGTAAGTTCCCCATCTTCAACGCACCTGACAAAGTGGAATTTTCTCTCATGAAAGCTCATGAGATAAATGCCTGTGTTAGTCTTTAAGTACCACAGGATTCCTTATTTGTTTTGCAGAACAAGGATTGACTGTGAAATGTGCTTTGACAGGCAGGAGGCTCACTAACCACACATTCCTGTGCTGTGTATGAAAGACAAACATCCTTTTTGGCAATAAGATTTCTGGGCCTGTTCCAAAAGGCATTGATTAAAAGTTTCAGAATAGCCATAGAGAGAGTTAAGGGCCATCAAAGCTTTAGTAAGTATCATGAATGCCTACAACAGCTAGAGTTTATCTATTTTTCAGCTAATGCATGATTGGTCATGGAAAGCGTTTGGACGCAGGCTTCAACATAAGAACAGCCATACTGGCTGCATCAACATTGCAGAGCATTTTTGAAAATACTTTTTTCAAAAAAATTATTTTGAAATATATTAAAATACTTATCTCGAAATAACTTTTTTTAAAAAATGCTATTTCAGTAGAACCTTCCAGGGACCGCTCCTTGTTCTGAAATACTGCAGCTTTTTTTTTTTTTGTAAAGTGAAAGTCTACACCAGACTTTCTTTTTCCAAAAAAAGAAAAGCAATGGAAAAGATAGGCAAGCTTTTTCAGAAAAAAAGCCTTTGCTGCGTCCCACAATGGCTTTTTTTGAAAAAGCTGTCTTGAAAAAGGCTTTTGATTTCAAAAAAGCTGTTGGGTTTAGCTTTTTTGAAAAAGTGCACTGGTATCTTGAAACATTGGCGTGCTTTTTTGGCAACACTAAACCTCATTACATTTAGAAAAAAGCCGTTTTCATGATAGCTTTTTTCAAAAAAAGCCATTGCTGGACATGGCAAAGGCTTGTTTCAAAAAAGCTTGCCTATCTTTTCCATTGCCTTCCTTTTTTTCAAAAAAGAAAGTCTCATGTAGACTTTCACTTTCGAAAAAGAAAGCCACACTATTTTGGGACAAGGAGCGGTCTCCGAACTGTTCTCCCAAAATAGCATTTTTGAAAAAAAATATTTTGAGATAATTATTTCAAATATATTTCAAAATATTTTTTTTGAAAAAAGTTTTTTTTGCAAATGCTCTCCAATGTAGACATAGCTATGGGGTCAGACCAGTGGCAGTGGCCAATGACAGGTGGTTCAGAGGGAATGCCCTGAGCAAGTAATCAAGTGATTCACCCTTGTCACCAACTCCCAGCTTCTGGCAAACTGAGGTCAGGGACATTCCAGAGCATGGTTTTGCATCCCTGCCCATCCTGGTTAATAGCCATTGATGGACATATCCTTCATGAATGTATCTAGTTCTTATTTGAACCCTGGTATACTCATGTCCTTCACAACATCCTCTGGCAAAGAGTTCCACAAGCTGACTGTCTGTTGTGTGAAGAAATACTTCTGTTTGTTTCTTTTAAAAATCAATAATACTCATGGAATGTCAGGTTTGCAAAATCCGGAAGCAGTTGGCACAAATCCATTCACATAACCTAACCCTTCCTATTAAGGCTATTCTTCCCTTCTTTATTTAAATACACTGCAGTCAAACTGGAGGTAAAAGAGTTTATAGATTGCTGGCTACCTTGTGTATTGTATTCTTTGCATTGGAAATTGTAATCTTAGTGCAAGGACATGATTGCAGTGAGTGGTTTTTTAACTGAAATCTAATCTCCAATGTATCAACCAGTTCTTGCGGAATACCACATGCTTCATAAGGGTCCTTCAGTTTTTCCATCAATTTTTCTTTGCATGAAATAAAACTATTAACTTTGTATTAGATTTTTGTGGCCTATATGTAAACTTGAAACCTGTTCCCAAAAGAGAAGCGTATGGTTTTCAAAGTCAGCTAACAGAATACGCCAAGTACCCAGAATTACTCATTTCAAATGCTAATTTCAAAATCTTGATGGGAAATGAATCACAGATTTCAATAAAAGCCATGTCAAACTATTTCTAAAAAGCTAAGAAGTTGATTTTTAACAAACAACAAAGAAAGTCATTTGTTGCTTGGCACTGTAATAGAGAGAAAGGAAAGTAGATTGAGTAAAAATAGGGATATGACACTCTGTAGCAGAGAGAAAAGTGAAAGATAGGAATATAATGACTATTAGTAGTGATTATTCACCCATCCCACCAAGGAAGTGGGAAAAAATATTACATCCATCAATCAGAAATAAAAAGATCCATTAAAGAAAAAATGTTGCTAAAGTATTAAAAAAAGAGATGTCTAAATTAGGTTCCCTAGTCCTTACCTGGGCATCTAAAGGAATGGCCTGATTTTCTACTCCACAGTTCAAGTTGACTTAAATGGAAGCAGTGGGTGCTCAGTACTTTAGAAAGTCAGCCTGAATATGGACTTTATCCACCTACTTTTGAAAATCTTGGCCATAATTTAATCTTGGCCATTGCCTCTCCCATATCTGATATCTTGTGCAAAGTTAAATCTCTCACATTACCTTACAATATGTAAATAAACAGACAAACAAAAGCCCTCAGAAATGAAACAATGGGAAAGCAGATGCTAGCACTCTGATTTTTAAAACAGGGACTCAAAAGCTGAGAACAATTTGATTCATCCACAAGACAATTAAGAGAGCAATTAAAGTGCCTCTTACATTTTTGTAAGTGATGGTTGCAGCTGCTGCTGGTTTTTTCTCCAGTATATTGCCAAGATATCCAGAACCTAAAATGAGTACTTCCTACTTGGGCAGCAAAAGTATTGTTGGAACAAGAGTGGTCTGGGCTAGATTCTAACTGGTGAGCCAGAGATGATAACATCACAGCTCATTTACAAACCTCTCAGTCATTAAAACAGTTGGAATTTAAAATATGTATCAACAAGACAGACAAAAATCCACTACTACAAGGAGCTACAGTTTTTAGACACAACTTCTGAAAACTTGGCTGTCATGGCAGAATTTGTATTACACATATTAATTGGAGCCCCTTCATTAAATTCTGTCAACCTAGCTGTTGCTTCTTGGAGAGGTATGTCAGGCTGTCTGAAGTGGCTCATGACCATGAGTGCCTACTTTGAGGAAGACTGTCAAAAGGAGGATATAACCCCAAACTGGTGGTGGGTTCTAAAATTAGATTTCCCCAACTTAATACAGAAGTACTACCATAGTCTGATAGAGTATGTCTACACTCACTCTTTAAATTGAGATAATGCTGATTATTTTGATTTAAAAGATTGCATGTCCACACTACGTTTCCTTATTTTGAAATAAGGAAAGTCATTTCAATATAACGAAACCTCATAGTATATCAAAATGACAGTTAAATTGAAATTATTATTTCAAAATAATGGAGTGTGGATGTGTTATTTCGATTTAACACTTTTTGCTCTTCTCCTTCCCAGAGTGATTTCCTTTTTCTATACATTGGCTGGGGGCATGGCCTTTCTAGGGGGCCATGTTGCCACACCTCCCATGGTGCCCCTCTCTTAAATTGAACTAAGAAGTCCTGTCCATGGACATGCTAGTTCAGTTTGAGTTTCTAGTGGGTACATGTTAAATTGATTTAAGGATTTTTATATTGATTTTATTAAATCAATTTAGCTTAAATCAATCTAACTGCCTAAGTGTGGATGCAGCCTATGTAATGGAGTCACAGATGGTAGCCTTAGACATTCCAGTCTATCTTGCCAGTCAGGCAAGCTGGACTATGTGATAAATTGCATAAAAAATTACAGAATATTAAAGTCATTAACCCAGGTTGATTTACATCCTAGATCTCACAGCAAAGACCATGCTAGTAGTCAAGTCTATAGTAAACTAACTAAAGTTTTTTTTAGCTAAGAAAAAGGAAAGAAGATTTATTGAGATGTTAAAGTGGGCAAAAATACATGTACAGGTAAGTCACAGTGTATAATTTCAAAAGGTAGCAGAGATGAAGTAATCTGCTAGTTTCCCAAATTTTTTACCGCTACCCAACGTAATTCTGGGCATCTCCATCCTTTCATTTGGGTATTCCAGTCTGTTAGAATCCATACAGTCTAGAGATGAAGAATTTTTCCTTGAGTCTACAGGAACGTCGCCAGCCCAGGGAAAGATCCAGGGCACAGACCCAGGCCCCACCCCCTGGGCCTGGGCCACATCCTCCGAGGCCAAGATCTGGCGCCCTGGGCCTGATCGTGCATTGGGCTCCTGGTGCCTTCAGCTTGGCTCCAGATCCCCAGCCAGGTTCAGGGCTGGGAGAGGCAGGCGCCGCTGTGGGTGCCACCGTGGGCATCCGGCGTCGATCCCCTGCTGGGAGAAGCAGGTGCCACTGCAGGTGTCCTAGCCTCAATCCCTGGCTGGGCTGAGGCTGGGAGAGGCGGGTGCTGTGGCGGGCGCCCCGGCCCCAGGCTCCTGGTCCAGACACTTGGGGCACTGGCACCGAGACTCAGGGCATGTGCACTGTGTGCCAGGTGCCAGTGACGCCCCTGTATGTCCATATTTATAGCTTCTTCTCACAGAAACATGTTGACTGAAACAGTCCCATGTACATCTTTCTTTGTGAAGGAAAGGGGGAAGAAATGCACTTAATTAAGACCATATCTGCACTACAGAATTAATTTGACTTTAAGTTACATCAGTCATCATAACCCTCTGCAATTACACCACTTGTGCATGTTTGCACAACTCTCCTTATGTCAGTGGAGCGTGTCAACAGTTGGTGCTTGCACACCGACAGAGGGAGCTGTGCACTGTGGCTAGCTATCGCACTGTGCAAATCTCCATCTTCTGCCACTAGGAGTTCTGGGCATGGATCATCACCCCATGATGCAGTTTTCTCCTTCCCATCATCCCATGGGCTTCCCACTATGCCATTCTTTCACCTGCTCCTGTAAACTTTAAGCCCGCCATCTCTGCCTGATAGCATGGATTCTCTACTGCTCGCCAGTGTTGTGGGGAGTGTCATAAACACAAGGTGACTGATTCTGCAGTATTTCATGACTGTAAAGCTGAGCAGGAATCCGTGCTGCCTGCTCTGTTATGTGTCATAGAAAGAAATAATTCCAGATTGATGCTGGCATTCATAGAGCAACTGCACATGCTGAACTATTGCTATAGGGCTTGGGAAGCAGGGAATGAAGTGAGGGATCACATTGTGATGCAGTTATGTGATGATGAGCAGTGACTACAGAACTTTTGGATACACAAAGTCACCTTCCTTGAATGGTGAGTGGAGCCCGCTTCTGCCCTGCAACACAACAATGAGAGCTGCCCTCATGCTGAAAAAGCATGTGGCGATTGCTGTGTGGAAACTGGCAACTCCAGACTGTTACCAGTCAAACACAAATCAGTTTGCAGCTGGGAAATCCTCCGAGGGCTGGGCTGGGGTTTACAGTGATGTATGTGTGAAAGGTCATAAATCACCTCCTTCTGTGAAGGACTGTGATTGGGTGGAGTTTATCAAAGGCAGGGGAAGGCATTGCCTCTTCCTGACTGGCCGCTCTCTGCCTCTCCGCTGAGGCAGGAGTGGGCCCTGGCCAGGAACCAGAGACACCCTGATGGCTGCCCTGAGTCCCAGTCAGGACCCACTTCTACCTCAGTGGGGAGGCAGAGAGTGGTCATTGCTGGTGGTGCGATCTGGCTCCGGCCAGGGACCGGAGCCGCCACCGGTGTCCAGCCCCAGCTGCAGACCCAGGGCTGCTGGCAGCAGTAGTAGCTGGCCCCAGGCAGGACCTGCCAATGGCCTGATCTGGGCCTGGTCAGGGACTTGGGGCCACTGGTGGCAGCAGGATCCAGCACTAGCCCCAGTGGCCAGAGCTCTATTAGGATGGGAGAAGCTGGAGTTTTGGAGCTGTTTCCCCCAGGGGCAGCTTCAGAATCCGCCCATGACTGTGACTCTCAGTAATGTGCAGGAAATAGAAGATAGCTTTGCTGCAGTGGCATTTCCTAACTGCGGTGGAGCAACAGATGGCATGCATACTCCAATTTTGGCCCAGGCTACCGTGTGATTTAGTACATCAACAGGAAGGGTTACTTCTTTATGGGTACGTCTACAATGGAGCCATAAGTCGACTTAGGAATGTTAAATTGACCTACAGACCCTGTGGCCACATTGGGCTTTTATTAAGTTGACTTAAGCACTTCCTTAAGTCAACTTAATAACACCACCTCTTAAGATCAACTTAACGCTTAAGCTGACCTTATTAAGTCGATTTAATCCAATGTAGAAGGAGAAAGCCCTTAAGTCGACCTAATTGGCTTCCAGGTCTCCTCCCAGAGTTCCCTGCCACCAGGAAGGGTGCTGTGCTCACTTCCTGTTTTAAAGGCATGGCCAGGGGAGGGGGGCACTTCTCCGGTGCAGTGCGGGACAGCTACCCCACAACACACCACTCCTCCATTGACCTAGCACCTGCCAGTGTGGGTGCAGACAGTGGACATGAGTTTTCAGTGTCAACTCTCTAAGAAGACGTAACAAGGTTGACTTTACATTGACTTACAGTCAACCTTGTTAGGTCGACTTAACAGATGCTCCATTTTAGACATACCCCATGGTACTGCAGGTACTGGTGGCTCCCCAGGGTCATTTCCCTGACATCAGCAGAGGAGGGTCAGAGAAGGTGGGTGACGCACACATCTTCAGGACATTGGATTATATGGAAAACTACATACAGGGGCTTTCTTTACAGACCAGAAGAATCCAATAGGGTGATGACATGGCCATGCCCGCAGTGATCTTGGGAGATTCAGCCTACCACCTTGACATACGCCAGAAACCTTGACAACAGCAAGGAGCATTTCAACAACAGGCTCAGCAGGTGCAGAATGACTGTTCCATGTGCGGTTTGCAGATGAAAGGCTTGCTGGTGCTGCTTTTTTGGCAGGTTAGATCTCAATGAGGAAATTGGTCCCATGGTCACAGCAGGCTGCTAACATTTGCGAAGCCAAGGGGGGATATTTCACCAGGGGTGGAGGACTGATGTGGATCACCTGGTTCTGATTTTGAATAGCCAGATACAATGGCTATTAATGGGGTTCATGGAAGGGCTATTCAAATCAGAGGCTTTGAAGCAGTATTTTGACAATGAGCCCCAATAACGTGTCTTTCTGTAATGCATTCAGCCAAGCTTTGCTTACTTGCCACCTTGAATAACCCTTGCAATGACTATTGGCTGAGTGTGAATTATAGTCTGCCAGTGTGACAATTGTCACTGTGCATGAATTTATACTGCAATCATAATATACAGCAGTGGTTTTCAAACCTTTTTTCTTGGGACCCAGTTGAAAAAAATCATTTATGTCCGTGACTCATCAATTACATCTTTTGGCAATGCATTCCAGTCTTGCGGCAGCAGCAGCAGTAGGGGGCTCTGCAAGCCAGTACCTGAGGTTCTGTGTCCCAGTACTGGGTCTTGACCCATAGTTTGAAAACCACTAGTGTATAGGACACTAATTAAGAATCATTGTATTTGTAAGACCAAATTTTTATTAAAGAGCAATGCACAGATTTACATTTCCTACAGTGGACTTGAAACTGAGGAGAGCTCTCTCAAATGAGACTCTCACGGTTGTGCTTAAGTCCAGCTGTCATGATGTCCCTAGTCGAGTGCAAGGGGTACATTGATGAGCAAGGAACACGAGAGGTATGTGTGTGGGGAGTTTGGGGAGAGTATGGAAATGCAGTTCTGTATAGGCTGCAGTGGAGTGAAGCACACGTGTTCTGACTGCAACACAGTCAAGGACCTCAGCCTCTCTGTTTTGTCCTCCATCAGCTTAATCATCCACTTTCCCTCTGTCATCTGCTCCTGCTCCTGTTTTCTCTCTTGGCTACCCATTTTCAATTTTTTGTTTACTGTTTCCCTCCATGCTCTATACTCACTATCTACACAATCTGCTGGTTGCAGCAGTTCTTTAAACATGTCCTCCTTACTCATTCCTGGTTTTCTCCTTATCTGATGGAGGCACTCCACCAGTGTATGAGAAGTGGCTGTCAAGGGCACATCTATAGAAGCAAAAGAAACAGTACGCAGAGACAGTATTGTGAATGTATTCACAGACTTGAACCATAAAAAATCACCTACACATCTTTTTCACTTTCCCTTGGCAAGCACACATCACAGAGAGAGCACTAAAACTGGTGAGGGTGTCTCAGGAGGAAAGATGCAAGATGGGACAAAGGGGCTGGGTGGTTTCAGAAGGGACCACAAATAGGCACACAGGACCACTATTTTGAACATGGGAACCATTTTCCACAGGTGGGGTAATTGAAGATGATATTTCATTCCTGAGAGTAACTGAGGATGCAAGGGTCCATCTCCTGCATGTGTGACTTCAGACTGGATCTGTGTGCTGCTTTCCTGTCTGTTGCTCTGGTTCCTGCAGAAGTAATTGCCACTTGGCATGGCAAAGCATCCTATGATGGGGGAAGAAACAAAGCAGCCCTGTTGTGAAACCTTTGGCAGAGGATTGGAGAGTATTTTCAGGAAAGTTTCTTATAAATCTCTAAGGAGGATTCCCAGGAGATTCTCGTCTGGATTAAAAAACTTTTTCACAGAGCACCCACTGCATAGCAGCAGAGAGGAATGAGAAGCAGATGCAAACAGCACATAGTGTTGTTCATTTCTATACGTGCACCATGTAACAAAATAAAAGACACCTCTGCCTCATGTAATCTTGCAGAATAAAAGCAAGATGAGTACTTACCAGAGCTCCCTTTCCTGCTTCAGCCATGCCCGAGCTGGACTGCTGGGATTGAGTGTAGAAGCTTCTAGAATAAAAAAGAGGCCCTGGGTTGGCATGCCATCAGAAGACCCTGCAGTCTGTCCCACATCCTCCTCCTTGTCCACCACTTTCTCTTTGGGATTGCCTCTGCTGGCCTTTGCCTCCAGTCCCCCTGAAGTATCCATGGGGCCTGGATCAGCGGAAGTGGGCTCGCTCCTGAAGGTGCCATGTGGCAACTTTTAAAAGCAGCATGCATTTGGCACTGCACCAGAACAACTGTTAGCCTCCCTTGCCTTCTGGTATGTCTGTCTCAGCTCCTGATATCAGCATGGCACTTGTGCATGTCCTTTTTGGTCCCTTCTCGTCCATGCCATGAGCAATTTGCTCATAGATGTCAGAGTTGCCAGAGGTGGATTGGAAATGCACCTGCACAGCCTCCCTTCCCCACAAACCCAACAACTCCAGTGAACTTCAGGTGGAAGCCATCATGGTCAGCCTGGAAGATGCACTGTGAACTCCCACTCCATGTAAACAGGAAGTGGAACTGCAAAAATGTAAAGGGGGAGGAAAACATGCCAGCGTTCCTGTCTGCATGGCAGCGAAGTCGAAACTGCTGGCAGAGCAGTCATGATGGGCAATGTGAGACACTTCCTGGAGGCCATTGAGGGGGACTTAAGTGAGCACAGTGACTACATCAGGGGTCAGCAACCCCTGGCACCCTGGCCAAAAATGGCACAGGGACCTAGCCTGAAGAGCACGCAGCTCTGCTCAGGCTTCCTGGCTGGCCCCACTCCCACAGCACTGCATAGCTGGGCAGAATAAGCCACATGCCGCAGCTCCAGGCCAGCAGAAGCCACGCTGTGTGGCTCCTAGCCCCCTGCTAGCCTTGCCTGCTGCTGGGCAGGGCAAGAGCGGAGTGGGGCGGATCATCCCCCCCTGCTTCCAGCTCCATCAGCGGACCCAGAAGCTGCCTGTCGGCGGGGGACAGAGGTGGCCCTGGCCAGGACCTGGAGGCTGCGGGGTGAGAGGTGGCCCTGGCCGGGAGCCGGAGACTGCCTGTCTGCAAGGGCGGGAGCTGGCTCTCATCCCATACTGGAGGCCTGGCCCCATACCTGGCATCCACTGAGGGTGGGGTGGGCAGAGCTAGCATGGGGGTTGGCAAAGGTTGCCAACCCCTGGCCTACACTGATACTTTGTCACTCTAACATTGTCACAAAAAGCTTTATCCAACCCATCGAGGTGGTTTTATTTTGTCAGCATAACAGGAGGGTTAAATGCAGGAGGAGCGTAGCAGGAGTACAACTCCATTGTTCTGTCAATGAAACCTGACTTTTGTCAAAAACCTGTAGTGTACACAAGGCCAAAGCCTCTAGTCCTTAGCCTATTTACATTTAATGAACAGGATTTAACATCTTTTTTAGAGACCATCATTTGTATTACATGAGACTTTTCCTCTGTTTGATGAGCTACAGTCACAGAGGTTTACAGTGCAAATGCTTGCTGCCACTTTATAGTTGAGCGAGAACAAGACACGCATCATCCTACAAGAGTTTCATAAATCACTAAGTATGTTTTTATCAACTTAACAGCTAATATCCGTTTTGCTCATGCTAAGCAAGACTGACTGAGAGCATTCAGTGAGGCTGGGAGCCTTGTCATGAAGTGGCATTTGGTCTGCCAATATCACAAGGTGGAGCTACTAAAGTAATGGAAGAAGACTTCCATTGCTGCACAAGATATGAATGCTAAAGCTGTGCCTCTGTAGTGTGTTTGAGTGTAGGCATATTTTTCGGTTCCTAAGTGACTCTTGAAAATGGGACTTCCTTAATTTTGTTTGAAGCAAAGCTATCGGGAACTCTGCCAGTGGTTAGAAATGAAGTGTCATAGGCAACTATTGAGGCACTGGATTGTGGTGTTTGTGTAAGAAGTCTAATTGGGTAACTGCACTGGGAAAACAAGAAGCAGTTTCCCATAGCTGGAGCTGTGCGTTGAAGGTTGCTTATTGTGAGAGGACCAGCTAATAAAAAGTCAGCATCACAAAGGCCTGGTCTCTTGTTCTGATATGATTGTCTTACTCAGCAGTTCTCAACCTTTTGTGGGTCGTACCACAGATGGCGGTGTGCACAACCCTACAGGACGCATCAGCACCACCTCTATTGATCCCAGTGCCCCTGCTGCCAAATCCAGCCCCCTTACCAGGAAGCAGCTACTGTGCTCCAGCTTGGGTGGCACACAAGTGAGGCGGTAGGCTGAATGCAGCTGACACTCCAGTTGCCAGATAGAAAGTTAAGCATAACTTTTTCTACCTAGCAACTGTACCATCATCGGTGTTCTGCCTATTGTGTCACTGCTTGAACATCCTGCTTGAGGCAAATGCCGTGACAGCCCGAACACCGCCTGCTGATACGCCAATTCCAGGTAAAAGATTAAGTGGAGTGTGGGTATTATAACCGCTCTGCTCTACTTGCTCTGCAGAAGCAAGCAGCAAACTAGTTGGGTCTGATCGCAAAGTGAATGGGCCCCAGCCCACCCGTGTCCACCCATATCGATGCCTGCTGCCAGCTCTCTGTGATGCAGTTACCACTGTGTGTCAACACAGTAATATGTCATGGCACAGCAGTTGAGAACTGCTGATCTTACTGTCTCCAGCCTTTGTTAAGACAGCAGAAGAGCTGAGCATTTGTCTTCCTTCCCATAAAGGAGAAGAGAGAGAGAGAGAGAGTGTAAAGGGTTTGTCTACAGATGTAAAAACAAGAAGAGTCCTATGGCACCCTACAGACTAACAGATTTCTTCAGGCATAAGTTTTCGTGGGCTCCAACCCAGTTCGTCACTTGTGGCTGGAGCCCGCAAAAGCTTATGCCTGAAGAAATCTGTTAGTCTGTAAGGTGGCACAGGACTGTCATTGTTTTTGCTGTACACAGACTAACACAGCTACCCCTCTGGAAACTTCTACAGATGTAGTTATTCTGGAATGGCTGATGTGCTTTAAATTCACATCCCACCTGACACGCCCAATATTTTTCTTTCAAATATATCTTTTTCTGTTGTCAATCTTCCTCATTTTGTATTTCTGTTTTCTGGTTTCTAGTTTTAATTGGGACATCCTGTTTATGACAGAACCCAGGAACTCATCGGAAGTGCTCAAACAGATACTTCCTTGATTTAAATTCAGAAGGACATTTTCAAGGATGAATCTTGATCGGGAGAATTCACTTAGCTCCTGAATTCATCAAGCCTGAATCTTCAATCCTTCAGGTCATGTTGCAAGACCTATCTGTTCTCAGAAGCTTATTCTGTAGGAAAAAGCAGCATGACTTGGTAGAAAGAGCTCTGGTGGGATCTGGAAGAGTTTAGGACTTTTTTTAGCATAATCTTTAGTCTGATTTGTTGTCTTAATTTTATAAGATTTGTTCATACCTCTAGAGAATAAGCTTGTAACTTTAAAAAAGGATGCACAGAAATACATAATTTATAACATATGCTATTGCCTGGTCTAAACTGTTTCTTCTGAGGCACGTCATTGTATAAAGCTCAATTTAGATATGTTTGTTAAGTGTGGCATTTACTCACTAAAATGGAATATTTCTAAAGTAGCTTATTATTTACCCTCCATAGAGCACGATTTTCATCTGAACAAGGCATTGTTTGCATTGTTGAAGGCAGTTCAGCAAAAGTACATAGAATTCATGACGGGAAGCCTTGAAACATATTTCAGCTATATGAATTGCAAGTTATTTTTGTTCTGGAGCAAAAAAGAAAACAACACTGAAAGGAATGCCATTCATATTTGCTTATTTAATGTGACAGTGGAACAAAAGAAAATTATACAGACAAAAGCCTCCATTTCTTCTGTAGATCTGTTGACCAGTGAAAAGCAACCACCTGCTGAGACGGCAATTGGTGCAATTTTCTCAAGTCTAGTTCATGGTTACTTCAGAGTATTGTGTGAATAATATCTTCCCTGAAAAGAAGTTGCATTTCCCTAGGTCTGTTTCTTTGGTTTTGCTGTTTATGTCATGTGTTAGTCCTATTTTTAGCTTCATACCTAACTTCTGCATTGACTGTTTGAAAACTTAGGTTACTTATGCTTTCAAGGGTCCTTACAATTCTATCCTTCGACAGGTATATGTAAATCTGATTAACATCATGTAATAGCACAGGCATGTAGGAAACTAGGCTTCCACACTATTTCATCCCTTTGGTCCAGTGAGTTTCAAATACTACTGAAAGCTCTCTCTATCACCATGTGATTCATCATGGGACCAAAACTGATGTATCTTACACTTGTGCACTGATTTTACTTTTTTTTAACAATGTTCTTTTTGGTTGAATAGGTCATGGAAATCACTGCAAATCATTTCAATGACCTTTCGTACAGACTGTTTCACTGCACAAATGGAGGCAGCTTCTGAACACTGAAATTGTGCATTTTCAAAATACATGGGCCAAACTTGGGTTCCAAAGTTATGGTATGTAGGCCACTTTTTTTTTTAATGGATGCTTAAATTTAGGCTCCCGAGTTTGTGTTTTGGCACCTAAATAACTGTCCTGTTTTTCAAAAGTGTTGAGCACCTACCTCTGCCTCCTGAGTTTATTTCAGCACCTCTGAAAAGTAGGCCACTAATTTAGGTGCATTAGTATGGAAGTAGATGCTTAATTTTAGGCATGCAAGTCTGCAAAATTTGCCACTATGTTGAAACAGAGTTGTGTAAAATCAAATCAATTTTAGTTAATGAGCAATGATGTAGAATATATTTACTTAGGTTTTTAAATCTGACTTGGAACTTCAGTATTGCCATTTCTATCCATGAAATCCTCTTTTTGCAGTGAAAATACTGAAGTTAAATTTTGTAGGTGAAATTGCAAATTATCCCACAGGCAGGAGTGCACGTTCTTTTTTTGGGTAAGGAAAAGGCATAATTTTCCTAGTGAAAAATAAGTTGTTCACAGCAGTTAGATATTTGCAATTACATCAGAAACTTGTATTTAACCTCAGGGTTATTTTCAACTTCTCTTTTCACTGAATAATTGTCAGCTGCTCAATCTTATTAGTGTGTTCCACTGCAAATTCTCAAAAATCTCTCTCTCTCCATCATTTCTGCCACTTTTCTGTCCAATGCAGAGTCATATTTTGTTCAGCCTTCTGCAGTTTTTTTCTCTCTGCAATTCATTCTTCCAAGTCCTGCAAGTGGTTACTTTGCAAACTCCTAAACCTGCTGAATTTTGGTGATATAAGGGCAACTCTTTATTCTTCTCCAAGTGTGACATAAAATAGTAAAGCAAATAGTATGGAGCAATCTTATTGTCTTAATAGCCTAGGGTGGACAGGCAGAATCATAGCTGAGCGTGGTGGTCCATGGCTCTAGGACAGAGGCCATACATGCATATAGTCTGAATAAGGTCTAATATCTCATGAATTATCAATGCCAATGTTGTATTAGAGTGAGATTCAGAAGGGATATTTAGGTGCCCTGCCACCTTGTGGAATTCATGACCCTGGGTTGGACATGCAGGCTCCCTATGCAATACATGGAAAGACCCTGGCACCTACGAATAGCATTCACAAAAGCACTGCACTCTGAGAATATGTCTACACTGCCTCCTCATTTAGTCTTATAGGACTTGGGTTAAGAAGCTGTTTAATTATTGTTTATATGTTTGAACTTGGATTCAGAATCAGAGCTCAGAATCTCTATCAATGGAAGTTTTTAAGAGCAGGTTAGACAAACACCCATCAAGGATGGTTTAAGAGGGTACTTGGCCCTGCCATGAGTACAGGGGACTGGACTCAATGACCTTTATGGTTCCTTCTGTTTTCTATGATTCAGAGGGTCCTAGAGCCCCTGCTGCAGCCCAAGCACATACATTGTTGTTAACCAGCCCTTTAGCCCAAGCCCTAAAGCCTGAGTCAACTGGTGACATTGACCTGTGGGTTTTTAACTGAAATGTAGACATACCTTAGGGCAGTGGTTCGCAACCTTTTGTGAGTCGCGACATGCTTGGTGGGATGCACAGCCTTACAGGACACTCTAGCCCACACCCTTGGGCTGAATCCAGCTCTGCTCCCCAGTCTCCCTGGCTCTCTGTGAAACGTTTACCACTGTGTGGCAACACAGTTATCGCTCCTGACACCTTGGCTGAGAATAGCTACCTTAAGAGGCTGCTGAAAGTAGCCAATACAAAATGCTGAGGAGAGGGCTCTGGTCTAAACTATGCCACTCCCATGGATATAGGCACTTATATCTTTGCTTGGGAGTCATAGCTGTATACCTTCTTCCAGGGTATGGAGAACCAGGGTTCAATTCTCCAGTCTGCCTGCTATGGAAAAGGGATCTTTGTGCTTGCCTGTCCTGCTTCCCAGGAGAGTGTCCTAGTTGTAGGATTTTAAGGTATCCTGAAGCAGCTCTCTCTCCTGTTGAATATGTTCCCCTGTATATAAATATTTACATTCCAGAGGGGTAGTTGTGTTAGTGTCTATATAGCAAAACCAAGGAAAGCCCTGTGGCACCTTAAAGACTAAAAATTTCTTTGGGCATAAGCTTTCATGGGCTGCAACCCACTTCATCAGATGCACAAAATATTTAAGTATTCACTGGAGCAGGGGACCAGGATCTGGGTCTCTGCACTCATAGGGGGTACCCTAACCAGCTGGCTACAGAGTCACTCTTGTGTCTCTGGTCTAATGAATTTTTAAATATACACCGTGGAACATCTTCAATAGGAGAGAGAGTGATCTGCCCCAAACTACCATATAGTCCAGTGGGTATAACACACATGAAAAGGTGTCCCTAATTCTGCTCAGACCTCAACCACTAAGATGACCAGGGTGGAATGCTCCTTATTACAGCAAGAAATGGGAGTCCAAAACTGAGAAATCAGGTTCTCGGCTCCTGTATTACTGCTGATTGGAGTGAACCATGGGAATTCACTTGATCCAACCTGTAGACTCAAAATAGCAAGATTTTGCATGAATCTGTAGACACGTAATTTTTGGAGCAGCTATTTATTGACTGATGTGGAAGATTTCTAGCCCAAGCAGCCATCTGAAGTGATTTCATTATCCTCCTGCTTCTGTGTCAGAGGCTGGTTTCGGCATGCAGTCCAGTGAGGAACAGATGGCTCAAAGGGCTGTTAGTGGAAAAGAGAATGTTTAGTTTCCATCTCACTGACTCTCACTCAGGGCTGGCCCAAAATTTTTGGCACCCTCGGTGCCTGTGATTTTGGTGCCCCATCCCTGGGGGGGGGTGCAGGTCCCAGGGCAATCTGCCTGTGGGAGGCCCCCCCAGAAGCCCCCATTCCCCATGCTGGGGGTGGGGCGGGCTGGCCCAGAGGCTGGCCTGGCACTCCCATCCCTTCCCTGAGCCGGCATCAAGCAGGCTGGTCCAGGGGCTGGGCTCTGCTCTCCCACCCCACCTCTGGGCTGTCTCTCCCCACCTCCAGGGTGGAACAGCCAACCCAGGGGAGGGGCAGGAGAGCAGACCCCAGCCTCTGGGCTGGCCCACTCTGCCCCTAGGCTGGCTGTTCCCCACCCTGGGGGCAGGGCGAGCTGGCCCAGAATAGAGACCAGCTCCATGTTCCCACCCACCTTTTCTGCTGCCGTCAGCGCCACACCAAAAGCAGGAGGGACAGGAGCGGGAAAGCATGGCTGTGTGAGGGCAGCAGTGCGAGCCCAATGTTGTCTTGCTTACAGCAGGACAGCACAGGACCCATGGAGACTGCAGGGCCAGGAGTGACACCCCTCCTGCCCACCCCCAGCCCCCAAAGGATGACCCTTACCTTTTCTGGGGAGCACCATTGGTGCCCCCTACTTTTTGGCACGCTAGGCAACCTCCCAGGTCGCCTTTATGGTAGGACTGCTCTGCTCTCACTGAGCCTGGATTGTTTGTAACAATGTTATTACCACCCAATAAGTATTTAGTAGGTGCTGTGAAATTGGTTGGTCTCAGGTTTGTTCCTACTGGAGAGTTCATAGCCATTTAATACCTTTACTAAAAGTCTCAAAAAGGAGTCAAATGACTGAATCTGGACCTTTGGACTGAATTATCTTCTCACTCCTCGGAGTAGTTCTCCCAGATCAGGAATGAGATGTGCAAGTGCCACTGAAAAAGTGGAAACTAACTGCGCTAATATATTTTCCTTTATCAATGGTATTTACAGTACCCGATTCTTACAAAGGAGTAGAGGACATGCCCAATAAATAAAATCAAAGATTTCAACCTCCACTATTTGCGTCTTTTGGGGTCATTACATTTACTAAGGGGGAAAAAAAAGCCCAAACCCCTAATGAATTATTATCCAATTTATTTCCCAAACAGGAGGGCAAGAATAACGTTTGATATTAGCCTTTGAGATGTAATAGAATTTCCAAAACTGAAAACAGGCTTGAAAGCTAACAAATAAATAGGAACATTTCTCTTTTTGGCCATTTAAGGTGTCTAGGGAGAACTGAACCATCACAAGGAGGAATTATGGAACAGATACAACTGGGACTTAATAATAAAAACTATGGAGGATTTGTAGAAAGTGTGATTTTCATGCAGTGTCACATGCAAGAGATACTTTCCTCATTACTGATTTTGTGGGTAAATGGCTCAATATTAAAATTAACCAACAGGGACAATGTGGAATAAATCTTGCCTGTTCCTTTTGCCAAAGGATACACATATCCAACACCATGAACACAGGCAAATGTCAGAACATAAAGGAACTGAATTAGGGAGAAGTGAGTAATTCACAGTGAATAATTTACTCTATGAATTTAGTCTCCTTTTTCTGTCCACAAGCAGATTGCGGTTTCCTGAGATTTATTCAAGGCCGTATTTCTGCACGGAGTCTGCCCTCTGTAGGCAGATCACGCCTTTCCATTTGTAAGTGGCTGTGATATGAGGGTGATGGTCAGTTAACTCCTCACACAGTTTTACCCCCTGTCTGGGACATGAGGCCACTCAATGGGGGTCAGAATCTATAAGAGGAAAAAATATGAGTGAGACTGGAGATACACATATTCCTCCCCTTTACTAACTTCTTGGAGTTTCTTGGGGAAAAATCAAACAGAGTAGGGAAATTATCTGTTTTTTCAACTCCTTCCATGTTTTAAGAGTCAAAAGAGTAACTCCTGCTAGGTAGACTGTCCAGGTGCCAGTTGCTGCTCTCTGAATCTCTGCCTAGTCATGAGCAATGGAGCAGAGCAGGCTTAAACCTGTTCGAAACTGTGCCAGTTGATTTTGGTCCCCAAGGGAGCATATACCTCCTGCAGACTCCCCTATGCAGCATTTATCTGCAATTGGCAGCTTGTGGACACTCTCCATTCCTTTTACACTACTGAAACCCCACTAAATGAATAGAGAGTAGTGCCAAGAATCCAGTCTATAGCATAGAAGTAGAGTTGATTTAATGTTTGGCTGCATTTCAACATCACAGATGAGGCACATCAATATTTTTCTTAGGATTCTCCTCAAACTGTTGGAATAACTTTAAAATGTTACTTTCCTTAATACTATGCACTTTCTTTAAGCACTATAAAAAGGCTATCTAGTGACTGAGAATCTGAACACAGAATTTATACTGGTAATCTACTGAATGGAAAAAATTAATATTTTCTAACTAGACAAGTACAACAAAACTGAATTTTTTGTTAGTGGACATAAAAGTCCCCCCCCCAACAGGAACCTAAAGTTAGGCCCCTAAACTCATGTTTAGGCATCAGTCAGAGCTTTAAAAGTATTGTGCACTGAATACTTCCCACTGATTCTTATTCCTGAACATCTTGGCCAAAAATATTAGCATGCTTCCAGATGCTAAATGTGTATCTGAGTTAAGTAGTGAGAAGGCAAATACTGAGGATAAGAACTTAATCATTCCCTGGCTCTATAGGCCCTAGAAGTCCTTGTCTACTCTCACAACTGGTTTCCATTTTTCTTTTCCCCACTAAGGGCATATTTTTCTCATAGATGATCATTCAAATTAAGAACTTCCAGGTCTAACTAAATATCATCTCTTCCTCTTCTTAACTGACCCAGGAGGTCACATGAAATAAAGATGTCTTTCCAACAGACACCTAGCTAGTCTCTCTTCCATCATCCAAACCACATGCTGTGCTCCCTGAAATTGTTGCAATGTTATTGCATTTAGCATGTGAAACCATCAATGTGAGAGGGGAGAGACAGATGATGATATTGAGGGCATGGCATCTATTACAAATCCATGTATAAACAGATACTTGTCACATCATTTGTGTGTCTACTGCAAGTTAAAACACCTCAGGTGACGATATTATCTCACTCTTTCTTCATAAGATACCATCAATCTGTCTCTATCTATCTGTTGTCTTTTGGATTATGTTTAGATTGGATGCTCTTTGGGGTAGGGGTCATCTTTTTGTTCTCAGACTATAAGGTCAGAAGTGATCATCATGATCCTCCAATCTGACCTCCTGCACAATGCAGGCCACAGAACTTCACCCACCCACTCCTGTAGCAGAGCCCTATTTTAAGACTGATTTATTGAAATTCTCAAATAATGATCTAAAATTTCAAGGTACAAAGAATCCACCAGCAACTGACCTATGCCCTGTGCTGCAGAAGAGAATGAATGCTCAGCACTATGGGGCCTAAGACTATGTTCCTAGGTGCTTCCTCAATACGAATAAATAAAAAATGGCATTTAAAAAGTTATTTCTATTAATCATTCATTAATGATAACATACATCTGTAAATGGCATTGCTGGGATTTATCTCTGAGTCCTTTACCGCTCAGTTCCAAAGAAATTAGTTCAAAGCTGGCCTTGTCACTGAGAGGTTTATTAATTATCATCATCAACCTCATCATCATATAGCAACACTACACTGAGATGACCACGTTCAAATGCAGTTGCTAGAGTGTAAGTGTTCATCACAACTCCAAAAAGCACATTGTGACCACAGGCCTCCTGGGACAACTACCTGAATATGCAAAAATCAGGGCAAGTTGCAAAAAAGAGGGCCAAACTCTTCAAACACTGATGGGTGGTACTTAAATCAGACTCCCAAACAGCCACAAATCATGCTTCTCACTCCCCACACCAGTTATCATGAAGCATAACAAAACAGAGGCAGCCCCCTTTATTGCACTTCAGCTCCTCTGGCGCCCACCTAGTCACACAGTCTGTTAAAGAGGTAGTTTCTCCTGATCCCAATCGGGCAGCCATATTACAAAGAACAGCATAGGTTTGGATCTTCCCCAAAACACCACACTCCCAACCAGTCTTTTAGTAATTAAAATTAAAGGTTTAATGTAACAAGAAAAGAAACAAAATATGAGAGATGTTAAAGGGTCAAAGTGACTCACATACCTACAACTGATTTCGAGTCCATGTAAAGGAAGCCCTTGGACAAATTTGGAGTTTACAGGCTTGTTCGTCTGGTGGACATCCAGCACCTCGGGAGGCCTCAGTACTTTGTCCAATGACAGATGAATAGATCCAGAGATGGGCACTGGTTTAGGACAGGAGACTGAAGACAAAGTGGAGTTTGGGCTGCTACCTTTTATTATCTCTGGCCTTCTCCATGCCATGTGGAGTTTCTGCAAATCAAAATGGAGTTGAGTCACATGGTCAGTCCACGTGACTCACTGAACAGGCTTCTCCATATGCCCATTGTGCTTGTGGTTTCCTTAATGGACTGTTCACTATGGGGAGTTTCCTAGAACCGAGTGAGTTGAAACACAAATATAACAAACCTATTTCTAACTTCTAATATAGATATGACACCTAAATATAAACCACAGAATCATTCCTAGCAGATTGCACCCTTTCTATTGGTGCCAAACATGGCATCTCGCATATGGATTATTGCAAATATGAAATATTAACATGAAAAACAATCATAAGTGATCTCCTAAAATGGGACAGCATCACAAACGTAATAATAAGTCATTTTATGTATATATACTAATGCACGTGTATCACACACACAAATCCTGAACTCTCTGTGGGCTACAAAAATATGCTAGCAAAAAAAGCTGCAGATGCAAACTTATCACACGTTGTTCTTCTTCCTATTTCTTTATCTGCTAACTATATGCTATTTACAAGGTCACATGTGAATACATGCTTTGTTCACTGTTCTCTTTAGTTTCCTTATTCCTATTTTCTTTCATTATTTAAGCAAAGCCTATGGATACTTTATATATATAGGAGTAATCAAAAAAGAATTGCAATGTTAAAGTTCAGGGTGAATGCTAATGAACCAGTGGCTGCAGTCCTTTAGTTTAAGTGCTATTTAAACTGCAACAACTAAAACCCTTCTCAGCAGTTCATCACTTGGCACTGACCTCCCTTTGCTGATCCCAAACCACTGTATTAAGCAGGCAAGGGTTTTACTTTGTTGGTGGGAAGCTGAGAGGACAGAATATTTGCTGACATAAATGGACTTTCAAGTATTGTACTTGCTGTGAACAAGATAATATTGGAACAGATGGGGGTAATAGCAGATCTTGTCATCAAAAATGATCCCTAAACTGGGGACTGTATACAGCAGGGGTTGGCAACCCCTGACACCTGTGCCAAAAATGTCATGGGCCGAGGCTGAGCAGAACGTAGCTTCGCTCAGGCTCCCCTGCTGGCCCCTCTTCCCCAGTGCCATACGGCCTGGGGCACAAGAGCAACATGCCACAGTTGCAGGCCCCACTGGCTGGACTTCCACGCTGGGGAGCACACCCAGCAGGGACAAAGAAACTGCGGCACGTGGCTCCTGGCCCCTGCCGGCCCCACCCACTGCTGGGCAGGGCTAGAGGGGAGTGGGGCAAGTCAGCCAGCCAGGATCCAATGTTCCCTCTAAGGCCCTAATGCAGCTGAGCAACTTATGTTGCTCGCTGCACCCCCCCTTCAGGCCCGATCCTGTCTACCCTGCCAGCCTGATCCTGCCTCCCTCACTCTCCAGGTCATCACCCCAGCCGGCCGATCCCACCCCCCATACCCCTTCCTACCAGCCCAACCCTGTCTTCCCACCAACCCTCCACCCCCTTTCATGGCTGGCTGTCCTTGCCCTGTCCCCAATCCCCCCCGCCCCCTTACCAGGCCACCAGAGTGCTGTGACCTGGCCCTCAGCTGCTCCTCCAGCCAGAGGAGCTCTCACTGAGCATGCACAGAGACTCTGTGCATGCTCAGTGAGAGCTTACTCCGAGCTGGGAGTATTAAAAACTCCCAGCTCGGAGCCCCTCTCAGTCAGGACTGAAGCTGCCAGTCCTGTGTGGCTGGCAGTGTTCCCTGCACTGGGCAGCAGCGGGCACTGCATAGCTGCACAGCTTAGAGGGAACATTGCCGTCACTGATGGAGGGAGCTGGCCCCAACCCTGAGCCCTGGAGGCCACTCACTGCTGCCAGCTGGAGCTGGCCCTAACCCAACCCCGGGAGGCTGCCCACCCCTGCTGGTGGGACCTGGCCCTAACCCTGACCGCCTGGAGGCCACTCACTGGTGAGGGTGGGTTCTTGCTCCAGCCATGATCCGGAGACCTGGCCCTGCTCCCTTTGGCCCCACCCCCCAGAACCTGCTGAGGGTGTGGTGAGCAGGGTTGGGATGGTGGTTGGCAAAGGTTGCTGACCCCTGGTATTCATTTTTGGGGGGTTGGGGTTTTTTTTGGTAAAAATGTAAAAAACAATGTGAAAAATGGATGGAGTAGTGTGCTTAACCAGCAAAAGGTGTTTCAGCTGGAGAGTGAAAAAACCTTTTTTGCAGTAGCATTCATTGTTGTACTACATGAGCCTGGCTTCACTGAACTCAAGGCTGAAGCTGGTTATCTGGTGGAATCACTACTCTCCATATGAGCTCCCAAAATATCCCCCTGCTCTTGCACACACTGTAAACACTGCTGCAGTGGGTACATTTCAAGATCTAGTGGTGTATTAATAAAAGATGGAGGGAAGAATACAAATCTTGTCGACTGCTAGGACAAATGCAGTTCCCAGGAAACTAAAATTGCATGGGGAAGCATGCAGGGGCCAGATCCTAGTCCCTATTATAGGTCCCTTTTTGCTGTTCTGGAGGCTCATGGGAGCTGCAAAACTGTCCAAATTGGGCAACTGAAGATTCCACCCTGGGTGAGGGAATTCTTAGGTGTCAAAGCTGGCATAGTGTTCCAGGACTCTGGCATAGGGGATGTATTACAGTTTGTGCAGGAGAGAGGTCTGGCTGGAGCAGTCTCCATCTGGGGACTCTCAATGGACAGTTTAGGACTGTTACCACCTTGCATAAGCTAAGCAATGCTGGAGATAGTCTAATTCTATTCTTTGAGATCACGAAGATGGAAACCAGCCATCTTTGCCCCACTCACCCATCTGCATGTCCTCTGCTGGTCAGAGCTCTGCCAGACTTGGGGATCAGGGATGATGTTGGTGACTGACTATACTCCTGCAAGAGCTCTTATCTCTGTCCATGAAGAAACATACCCGCACCTGGTACAGTGTGGTGCCTTCTGATTTCTGATGAATTCACTACCTACAGAGTCCTACATTATGCCAATAAAGGAGTCAATTTTTTAAATAAAGATGGATCTGCAACAAAGCCCAGGCACTGAATACTCTGCATGTTGGAGAAAGGAATATCTAGAAAAAATTTGGCTGGCACTGTCACAGCTTAAACTTATTGATCTAACTGTAGAACATTGGCCCACCCAGCTGAGAGTGTCAAAAAAAAATTATGTGTGCTAGTGAACAGGGGTTAAAGCATAATTTGGGGGGCGCCGGAACGCTCCTGCACTGGCGGGCCCCCCTCCTGGGTGGGTGAGCCCCCCAGAACCTAGCTCCTGCCCGCCCACACCAGTGCCCCACCCCCTGCCCCCAATACCCATCCCCAGCATGAGCTGGGCTGCCTGTGCACGCACTGGCGGTGGCACGACTTGGGGGGTGGTAGGCCCCAGGTCTGGGCAGCAGTGTGGCTGGGCTGGAGGCAGCAGGCCCCAGGTTGGGGTGAGGCCTGGAAGGGGAGGCATTTGGGGCAGGGCTTGAGGCCCCCAGCAACGGCCCTGGCCCCTGCCCTCTCTCCTGCCTGCCGGAACATGGTGGAATACCGCTCTGGGGTCTGCTATTTTTAGGGGCCCAGTATTCGGGCCCCTAAAAATAGAACGTGGAACCAGAAAGCTGCTCTTCAAGGCCTGCTATTTTTAAATTGTGAGTCCCAGAACACAGCATTCTGGCTCCATGTTCTATTTTTAGGGGCCCCGGAACGTTCCTGCTTACTTTAACCCCTGTTCCTCCGCGTTCCTGCTTACTTTAATCCCTGCTAGTGAAACGTTGGAATCCTAGTTAGTTGCCCTGTAAACTCAGTTATTCATACAGCAGAGAAGCCTAAAGACTTCTCAGACTCTTGACACTGACCTGTGTACTTTTAAAAAGTAACATAAGTATTTATGGTGTCTTGTGGCACTTAAAGACTAACAGACTTATTTATCACATGAGCTTTCACGGGAGAAAATCCCACTTTGTCAGATGCTTTGAAGAGGGGGAACTTACAGAAATGGATGAAAATAAATGCAAGGGAGTGTAAGACATGGGATCAGGTCATACTGCAACAGCAAATCAGAGCATTTGGAAGGATTCAGACTCTAGAAAACAGCACACAGAGGGAGGGTGAAGTCAAATTACCTGTTATAATGTGAAAAGAATCCATAGTCATGATTCAGCCCTGTTTTCACACAATCTAAGCTGCATATTATTTGAATTTCAGCTGTTTCTCTTTGAAGTCTTGATGTCCCATTGCTTTTATTGAGGACCATCCTTAACAAATCATCAGTGAAGTGATTAGGAAGATGGTAGTGCTCAGCGACTGTCTCTTTTGTGTTGTGATTTCTGATGTCAATTTTGTGTGCATTTATTCTTCTGCATAGGGACTGTCCTGTTTGTCCAATGTATAAGGTGTGGAGGCATTTCTGGCACATGATGGCATAAATCACATTAGTGGATGAGCAGATGAAGGACCCTTTGATGGAGTAGCTGGCTTGATTAGGTCCAGTGATGGTGTCTTTAGAGCAGATATGTGGACAAAGTGGGCAGGTGGTTTGTTGCAAGGGTATGTGCCTGCTTTAATGTTTCCGTTGTTAGGTTTGTAGTTGCTGGTGAGCATCTGTTTAAAGTTTGGGGGTTGTCTGAAGGTGAGGAGAGATTTGTCTCCCAAGGCTAAGGAGAGTCATCTTTTAAAATAGGCTGGCGGTCCTTAATGGTCTGTTGTAGAGATCTGACTTTAGGGTTGTATGTGGTGACCAGTGGCGTTCTACTGTTTTCTTTTTTGGGCCTTTCCTGTAATAGTTCACTGTGGGGTACCTGTCTGGCTCTGTCAATCTATTTCTTTACTTCTCCAGGTAGGTACCGTAGTTTCAAGAAAGCTTGATAGAGATCCTGAACATGTCTGTCTCTGTCAGAGGGATCTGAGCAAATGCAGTTACATCTTAGGGCTTGGCTGTAGACAATGGATTGTGTGGTGTGTTTAGGATGGAAGCTCAAGGGATATAGATAACTACAGCTAGTCCTCACTTAGTGACCTACTCGTTTAGTGACCCCTCAGAGTTATGACCGGCTCTCTGATGAGTTGGTATTATGGCGATGTACGAGAACTCACATCAACTCTCTCAGATTACCTATATTTACAGTACACTATGCAAACTAAGTTCAGTACATTAGAGCTTAAAACATTTAAAATATATATTAAAAATGTTATAAATGATGCAAAGGTGACATTAAAACTATCTACCGATGGTTGAAAAACCCACTACCAGTAAAGTACATTATGCCTGAAATACCGGTAAGGGCTGCTCCTCGTTTAGTGACCAATTCGTTTATCAACCGGGTTTCAGGAACGGAACCCAGTCACTAAGTGAGGACTACCTGTATACCGATCAAAACTGACATAAAAAATCACAACACAGAAAAGACAGTTGCTGAGCACTTCCATCTTCCTAATCACTCCTTTGATGATTGTTAATGACGGTCCTCAAGAAAATCAATAGGACATCAAGCCTTCAAAGAGAAACAGCCAAAATTCAAATAATATGCAGCTTAGATTGTGTGAAAGCAGGGCTGAATCGTGACTATGGATTCTTTTCACATTATAACAGGTGATTTAGCGTCACCCTCCTTCTGTGTGCTGTTGCCTAGAGTCTGAATCCTTCCAAATGCTCTGATTTGCTGTTGCAGTATGACCTGATCCCATGTCTTACACTCCCCTGCATTTATTTTCATCCATTTCTGTAAGTTCTCCCTCTTCAAAGCATCTGATGAAGTGGGATTTTCTCCTATGAAAGCTCATGTGATAAATAAATCTGTTAGTCTTTAAGTGCTACAAGACTCCTTGCTTTTTTGGCTTTACTAGACTAACATGGCTGCCCATTTGGAGCATAAGTATTTATAGTATGTGGAAGCGCTTGATTGAGTAGCTACTTATTTGGGGAAAATTTACATAGCTCTTACGTGGCAGCACTGTGTATGAGGTTTTTAAATATGCAATCATAGGACTCTGTGATAGGATTCAAAGGCTATGTCAACACCGGGGTGGGGGGGGTGGGCCTGGCAGTTGACTTAATAAGGTCAATTTTGCTGACCTTGTCAAGTCAACTGCAGGGTACATCTGCATGGACAGGGAGCAGAAAACCCAGGGCACCCCTCCTCCCACCCCACCCCAGTCTGGATTGGGTACCCTGAGCTCAACCAGCTCCAGGGGCCCCTCTGGACTGGGAGCCCGTTCCAGCTCCTGCCCTCTGGGAAGGAGCTGGGTTCAGCTTCCATCTCCTCTCTGCCAACAGCAGGGTTGGCAAAGAGGGGTTAGGAGGTCAATCTTGCTCCCACCACCTTTCCACCAGCAGCAGGGGCTTGGAGCTGGCTCCTGCCTGCAGTCACAAGTGACCTGGGGCTGAATTGGGTGCCAGGTCAGTTGTCACCCTGGAAGGAGGCTTGGCAGCCTGGTCAATTTCACAGGAATGAAATTGACCTGGCTGCAGAGTCCCTTGAGCAGGGGCTGTGCAACCTGGTCAATTTCACTCCTTCAAAATTGACCAGGCAGCCGAGCCTGCTGCCAGCAGTGACAAGTGACTCGGGGCCAAATTTGGCCCTGGGCCACTTGTGACTACTCTCTGGAGCTGGCTGCAAGCCCCTGCTGCTGGTGGAAAGAAGGTAGGAGCAAGATTGGGCTCCTAGCCGCATTTTGCTGGCATCCCCATCTGTGGAGAAGGGCTGGGAATGCAATGGCACCACCCAGCCCATCTCCACAGGTGTCGGGACCAGAGATGGACTAGGATCCCAACCTAGCTCCAACCCCCTCTCTGCAGCCAGGGGTGTGGGAACCAGCATCTCCCCTGGCCACTTGCAAGTGGCCAGAGGTGGGGGAAATGGGCATCTCCTGCAGTGGTTCAAGGACCGGCATCTCCCCTGGCTGCTTGCAAGTGGCTACGGGCAATTCCGGCTCCCCAACCTCCTGGCTGCTTGCAAGCAGCCAGGGGAGATGCTGGCTCCATGCGCCCCTGGACACTTGCAAGCAGCCAGGGCAGGAGTGTACTGCCAGCACCAGCCAACCACAGAGACGGTCTAGAAGCCAGCTGGGGCTCTCAGCCTCTCTCTGTAGGCTGTGGGGCTAGAAGCCTGCTGGTGGAGCCTACTGGGCCCAAGCAGCTCAGAGCCTGGTGAATTTCATAGACCCTGAGCCTGTGAAATTGAACAGGGGCTGGTCAATTTCACAGGCTCAGAGACTGTAAAGTTGGCCAGATTCCTAGCTGCTGGCTCAGCAGCACAAGCTGCTGGGAGCCAGATGGGCTCCCAGGGGCCTCCTAGCCCTCCCAGCCTACAGGCTTGAAGCTGATCACCCCCAGGGGTGGGGAAGGGAGCAGGGCCTGCAATGTAAAGTCAGCAGTATGTAAGGTCTTGGAGAAAATTTTGAAAGAGAAAGTACTTAAGGATATTGAGGAAAATGGTAACTGGGATAAAATACAACATGGCTTTACAAAAGGTAGATCATGCCTGACTGACCTGATCTCCTTTTTTGAGAAGATAACAAATTTTTTGGATAAAGGGAATGTGGTGGACCTACTTTACTTAGATTTCAGCAAGGCATTTGATACAGTTCCACACAGGGAATTATTAGTTAAATTGGAGGAGATGGGGATTAATATGAAAATAGAAAGATGGCTAAAGAACTGGTTACAGGGGAGACTACAGAGGGTCATAGTGAAAGGTGAACTGTCTAGCTGGAAGGAGGTTACTGGTGGAGTTCCCCAAGGGTCGGTCCTGGGACCCATCTTATTCAACCTTTTCGTTACTGACCTTGGCACAAAAAGTGGGAATGTGCTAATTAAGTTTGCAGATGACACCAAGCTGGGAGGTATTGCCAATACAGAGGAGGATTGGGATACCATACATAATGATTTGGATGACCTTGTAAAGTGGAGCATTAGAAATAGGATGAAATTCAACAACGGGAAGTGCAAGGTCATGCACTTAGGGACAAATAACAGGAATTTTTCTTATAAGTTGGGAATGCATCATCTGGAAGTGACAGGGGAGGAGAAGGACCTGGGCGTACTGGTTGATCACAGAATGACAATGAGTAGCCAATGCGATGTGGCAGTGAAAAAAGTTAATGCGGTCCTGGGGTGCATCGGAAAGGGTATTTCCAGTAGAGATAGGGAGGTGTTAGTACCATTATACAAGGGACTGGTGTGACCTCACTTGGAGTATTGTGTACAGTTCTGGTCACCCATGTTTAAGAAAGATGAAGTCAAACTGGAACAGGTGCAAAGAAGGGCTACAAGGATGATTTATGGAATGGAAAATCTTTCCTATGAGAGACAACTTAAAGAGCTTGATTTGTTTAGTCTGAGCAAAAGAAGACTAAGAGGAGATATGATTGCTCTTTATAAATACATTAGAGGGATCAATACAAGCGAGGGAGAGGAATTATTTGAATTACAGCACCAATGTGGACACAAGAACAAATGGATACAAGCTATCCTTCAGAAAATTTAGACTTGAAATTAGACGCAGATTCCTAACCATGAGAGGAGTAAAATTCTGCAATAGTCTATCAAAGGAAGTGGTGGGGGCAAAAACCTTAGGTGCCTTCAAAACAGAGCTTGATAAGTTTATGGAGGGAATGATATGATGGACAGTGTAGCTTGGCCATTGTCTGTCTTTTACTACTGGTGATGGGTATGATAGTGACCTGGGAAGGGGCATTGGATTGAGTGGTTTCTGAGTTATTACAGAGAAGTTCTTCTTGACTGGCTGTTGTGAACTTGCCCTCCTGCTCAGGGTTTAATTGATCGCCATATTTGGGGTCAGGAAGGAATTTTCCCCCAGTGCAGATTGGCTTGGGTGCTGGGTTTTTTTTGCCTTCCTCTGTAGCATTGGGCATGGCTCACTTGCTGGTTGATTCTCTGTATTAAAGTCTTTAAATCATGTTTTGAGGACTTTAATAGCTCAGTTATGGGTTTGAGGTTCATTGTAGGAGTGGGCCGGTGAGGTTTTGTGGCCTGCAGTGTGCGGGAGGTCAGACTAGATGATCATATTGGTCCCTTCTGACCTTAGAGTCTATGAGTCTATGAGACAGGGCAGGAGTTATTAAGTCAACTTAAGCACTTGCTTAAGTTGACTTAACAGTTTCTAAATGTAGACTGGGGTTTATTTAAGTAAACTTAAGGGCCCTTAAGTCAACTTAAAGCCACAGTGTAGACATAGCCAAAGGGACCTCAGGAGGTAATCTAGCCGAACCCTTGCTTAAAGCTTCGTATAAGCTACCAACTAGATATTGAGCCATTGGTCATTACTCATTGAGTGTGATAATCTAGTCAGCTTTCTATCCACTTTATAGTCCGTTCAGCTGACCAGCCCATACTTCCATAACTTCATGAATCAATGCTGACTGTGACTGATCACCTTCCTTCCTTCCAAGTGCCTCAAAATGGATTCCATAAAGACCTGCTCTGTGATTTTTCCAATGGCTGTGTGGTAAGGCTGACTAGTCTGTAGTTTCTTGGATTCTCCTTCTTTCCTTTTTGAAGGCTGGCACTCTATTTGGTTTTTTTTCCCAATCATCTATGACCTCCCCCAGTCACTATTTGCAGAGTGGTAGCTGTGTTGGTCTGTGTACAGCAAAAAAGTCCTGTGGTATGTTAGGCTATTTTTTAGTTCAAACTAAGCAAAGCTTTGTTCAAACTCGTTAGTTCAGCTAGTTAGTCTGAACTAACTGCTTAGTTCAAACTTATTTCAAAATTTAGTTTGAATTAGCACAACGTAGTCATACTAGTTCAAACTAAATAAGTTGGTACTAGAGGTTAGTATGAATTATCTGCTTTTTTTTTAGTTTGAACTAACTTTTAGCTTGAACTAGCTGTGCTTTTTTAGTTTGAACTACAAAAGGGCAGCTATTTCAAACTAAAAAGTTAGTTCGAACTACAAAAAATGTGTGTAGTTCAAATTAACTTCAAACTACTTAATTTGGACAAAGCAAGTCCAAACTAAGCTTTTAGGTGTAGACATAGCCTTAAAGACTAACAAATTTATTTTGGCATAAGCTTTCATGGGTTCTAAGCCACTTCATCACATGTATGAAGTGGAAACTACAGATGAGAGATATATAAACATGTGACAGGATGGAGGAAAGTAAGCATTAGGAAAGTCAATTCAGTTAGGGCAGATGGGGCCCATTCACACCAGTTGATTAGAAAGATGGAATGTGTGAACAGGGACAATTATTTTTTGTAACATGCTAACCATTCCAAGTCCCTATTCAGACTCAGTCTGATTGTGTCAAGTCTGCAAATCAGCTGGTTTGCAAATTGGCAGAGCTGGAACTTTGCCTACAGATTTATCCAAAAGACTATTCCAGGACCTAATAAAACCACCTACTCCATCGAAGGCTCATTCACCTGCTTATCCACCAATATGATTTATGCCATCATGTGCCAGAAATTTCCTTCTGCCTTACGTATTGAACAAACAGGACAGCCTCTGTGCAAAAGAATAAATGGGCAGAAATCTGACATCAGAAATCACAACATTCTAGAACCAGTGGCTGAACATTTCAATCTTCCTAATCACTCCATTGAAGATTTACTAATTGCTGTGCTCAGACAGATGAATATCAGATCAAATTTCAACCAGAAGCCACAGAGATAGACTTTATTTGCAAATTTGACTGTATTGCTTCAGGGCTAAATAGGGGCTTTGGATTTTTTTCCTTATTACAAGAAGTGATTTGACCTCATCTTCCTTTATATGCTGTTCCCCAGTGTTTGAAGCTTAACAATGGCTTTGATTTGCTGTTACTGTATGACCTGATCCCATGACTTACACTTCCTTGCATTTATTTCCTCCCGTTCTTTAAGTTCCCCACTCTTCACAGCATCTGACGAAGTGGGATTTTTCTGCCATGAAAGGTCATGTGATAAATAATTTGTTAGTCTTTAAGTGTCCCAGGACTCCTTGTTTGTTTAACATTCCTGTAGAAATAGTTCTTGTTACCTTGCATGTCCATTGCTATCTGCAATGCTAGTTGTGCTTCAGTCTTCCTGATTTCACTCCTAAATGACTGAGCAGTATCTTTATACTTCTCCCTACTCACCTCACAAAACGTCCACTTCTTGTCACCTTCCTTTTTGTGTTTAAGCCCACTGAAGATTTCTCTGTTAAGCCAAGCTGGTTGTGTGCCTTATTTGGTATTCTTTTTGTGCATGGAGATGGTTTGTTCCTGGGCTTCCAGTAAGCTTTCTTTAATGAGGAAAAGGTTCAGTGTGAGCTAGAGTATGTGGCCAAAACATGTGCAGCTGCAACTACTTGGGTTCAGAGGTGTCTTAATGAATTTCAGTTGGAATGCTGAATACGGAGCACATTCTGTGATTACCTTTAAAAATTGGCCATGTCAGTGTAAATACTTTCATACTTCTATAGGAAATACTGCAGTGATGTTATCTACTATACTAATTTGCTATGTGTGTGCGTGTGTGATGCAAAGCATACCATGTGACAAGCCTTTGTGATGTCAGAGGTGACTCAACTAACAGCTCCCAAGGACCAATTGGTTGAGTCACCTCTGACATCACAATGGCCTAGGAGGCTTGGCATGGGACAGATATATACCTTATTGTAGCTGCACACCTCATTGTAATTCAGAAAGGGGAAATGGCTGAGAATTTAAAAACTAGACTGTAACAGCCAGTAAAACCCAGGGATGGTTCACTCTGGTGATATGGCTGCCCCTTTGCAACTTGTCAAAATTATAAAGCTCTCAGCTATGCTTTCAGCTTTTTCTAATATTTCATGCTGACTTTTCAGACAATTGTATGTGACTTTCACTCAGGGAAGAAACCATGAAAATCTGAAAGTTTACATGAAGGATATGAACTACTAAGAAAAAGATTTAGCTAACCATAGAACTTTTGCAGAAAATGTTGTAATTAAAGAGCTATTAATCGATTAAAATAAATATGTATTTCATAAATTCCCTTTTGATTTCCCCCCATCATTTTTGAAGGATTACAGCTGGTTAAGTTATATAAATAGCTGGCAGGTTTTTTTAAGGGTGTTTGCCATGTGAGTGTTTGAAGAGCCAATGCTGAGTGGCTCAAGAAAATAAGAGGGTTATAAATAATTAGACAAAGCACAGAAGTCACTGTAGTTCACATGTGAAGCATTTGCATGTAGTTTGGTGACGTAGGCATAGGTGTTTATAGCTAAGGTCGCCTGGCACTTTCAGTGATATGACCCTGTTGTTCATTGCTTATGACTTTGCCAGACTAAAAGCCATTCTTCTTCACTGAATGTGGCAGGCGTATGTGGGGTAAGAAGTTGTGGTCACGTATTGAGAGACGGCATCATTATGCAACTGGGGACAGAATTAAGGTTCTGCTGACAGACTTAGGGTATGAATTTTGCAACTTTTGAGTGTCTGACTGTAAGCTTTTAATGTAGAGTTTTTTAAAAAATGTATTATATGCAAGTGAATTAAAGTCTCAGTTTAAGAACTAAGCCCTCTGATTAGATAGTGGTTACAAGAATCTCATCTTTTAGTTCCTATTCATGACATACCAAATGTGTTATACAATGTTATAAAATGCTTGTTGCTTCCCTGCACTAGATATAGCTCATGGGTATTAATGAATGGAGGTGATGTTGAGTTATATAAAACAGCAAAGAGCTATATCCTACACAGTTACTTCATTTAAATCCCCAGTGACTCAGCAGTGAGAAACATTCCTTCAGTCATCAGCAAGTACATGTGGAATGAGCCTGATACCTTTAAAGGAGAGAGGGGCATCCATCTATTAGCACCAAATGACCCAGTTGTGCACTGCTTCAAATGAAGAACTGGCATCTGTAAAGCGTGTATTTCAGTAGACTCTGCTTCATAGGAATTCCCTAATGAACAACTTTCAGTTCGGATTAAACAGAGTTCTTTGTTAATTGAGCATGTATTTAACAAAAGTGATGCTGCTTCTTGAGGCATTACAACAGGCCTATCTCTTTGCTTGATAAGTCCAAGGAAATGCAAGGAAGCCTCAAGTTAGTGATTCAATCAATGGCTTGCTGCCCAGCCACTGCTGGTTGCAGTGTCAGCTGTGGCATACGCTGCCTGGTGACAATAACCCGAGAAGGAGCAATGTCTGTATTTCATGAAAATAAAACAAATTCATTCAATTTTTAGACTTTATTCACTTTTCTCCTTATGTCCTCAGTAAGAAGGCTGCTGTTTTAGAGAACACAGCCAGAATCTTTGCCACAAAGAGCTAAGTGACTTTCAAAAGTGTCCCAGTTAAGTAGTACTCATTGCCAGTTATCTTTATTTAGCCTTAGGACACATCCCAATTCAGCAGAACTCCCAATTAAGTGTCTCGATTATGTGAAGTGCACATTAAGGACTAGATCTTCAGTTATAGGAATCAGGTAGCTCTACTGCAGACAATGAACTCTGCCAATTTATGCTACCTGAGTATCTGACCCAAAGAGATTTGTCCACTAGGAAACTGCAAGGCCCAGATCAATGTTCCCTCTAAGGTTTGGCGGCTTGTGTGCAAAATTTTCAACCCGTGTGCAAAACTTTTTCTGAATAAAATTTGTGTGCAAACTCGTGCAACAAAAATTATTGAAAAATCTAGACCAATGAAAAGTTAATATAAATTATTTAAAGTTTTTTATTACTAAAATCACCCAATTTATTTAAAATTTACCCAAATTGCTATACAATCAAAAGAAACTAATCCATGGGTTTCAAACAACCCAAGACCAAAGTTATATTCAATCAGGATCCTAGGTGTCACAATTCTGCCTAATACCCTCATCTCCTGTGTTCTACATGCAGAGTTACAGTTCACAGGGAAGCCAGCTAATTATCACTGACAGCATTTAAAATACACAAGGAGTTGTGTGGCACTTAAAGACTAAGATTTATTTTTCGCATGAGCTTTCATGGGAGACTCCTTGTTTTGTTTTGTTTTCCTGGAATGGACTAACATGGCTACCCCTTTGGAAATTGGCAGCATTTAAGATGTCTTGATGGTCCCAGAGGGGTAAATTCTATTGAAATTTTCAAAATCAAAAAAAGATTCCAGGCATCTCTTTTCAGGAAAATGCTGCTACAAGAAGGATGCTAAACACAGCTGAAATCAAAACAATGGGTGTCTAGCTGCTTTAAGATAAGGCTACAGTATTTCTTAAAAGCCTATTTTCAGTCCCTTGTATCTTTACCTGCCCCATCATTTTGGGGCTATATTTAAGAGAAAATCTCTACCAAAATACCACATCCCTTTAATGCATTATGATTTCTTCTGATGGACAGATTAGGGTGCATAGTGAAGAGAATAAACTCATGGCTCCTTTGATTCCCAGTCTTTTGGCTGTTACTATATTTAAAACAAGTACTTATCTGATATCTCTATTACATCTCTAAGATTTCTGTGAATTGTTCTTCAAAGCATCTGATGAAATGAGGTTTTCTCCCATGAAAGCTCATGCAACCAATATATTGATAGTCTTTAAGCACCACAGGACTCCTTGTTTGTTTTGTAATGAATTGTTGTAATTTACAGGATTCTGGAGAAAACATCTTCCAGGTTCTTTGAAGGCACAGGGTTAGCATGCTCAAACACTCTCACTGTTCAGTCACTCCACTTAAGTAACATCCACACTAGCTTTCAGGAAATATACAACTGATTTTTAGATTTTTCACCTCCACAGCTTTATCTAGTTACAGAAGGGACATTTTGGCACTATGCACTCCCTGTTTCCCACTTGAGGAGTTTCAAACTTCAGGATATGAATGGCACTTACTTTTTGCCATGCCTCTTGTTTAAAAAGCTGAAGAATTGCCCCAATTCCGACTCCCGAAGCTCCCTGCCCCCATTCCAGCCCTCCTAAACCCCACCCCCCAGCTCCCCATCTTCTCTTTCAGCCCCCCCAAGCCCTCCCCAGCCCACCATCCTGACCCCTTCTCCACCCTCCCCATACACCCTCCCTGCCCCCACGCTTTCCGTGCCAGCTGCCTGACCAACCCAACCCCTCCCCCAGCCCTCTTTACTGGCCAAAGAGCTGGGCAGGGGGCAGGAGGCCACGGTGCTGACCGGCAAGGAGGACCCCGGGCTGGAGGCTGGGGCTGGCCACGCGAACGGCCAGGCACTGGCTGGAAGAGGCGGAGCCTCCACAGGCTCCGGGGAAGGGAGAGGAGGAGAGGGAGGAGTGGCAGGGCTGACCCAAGCCCCCAGACCCTCCCTTCCTCCGGCTGAGGGGCTGGGCTGAGGCTCATGCTCGGACACAGCACTCCGGCGCATCTCCCCTCGGCCACGCTGCCACCCTGAACTGCCCATGCGCGGGGGCAGGAAAATCCTGCACGGCAGGATTTTTTTAAGTGCGCGGCCGCGCTGCCGCGCGCCTTAGAGGGAACAGTGGCCCAGATCCTGATAGATATTTAGGTGATTAACTCATTGAAGCCAATGGCAGTTAGGTGCCTACATAACTGCACTGCTCTCTGTTTCCAAGCAGATGAATCTGTGTAAACAGGCACCTATGTTTTCCCTGACTGCGAAACATATTACTGTATCCCTCCTTTACAGCAGACTTATGCTTCCAAATCTAGAAAGAATTGTATTTTTCATTCTTACAGTTGCCTTATAAATGTAAACATCTTAAAAATGTTATTGCTTCATACAGGAAGCAGTGGATTTGTCATGTGTCCCCTCTCAAGCACTGTCTCAGTTGGAAACTAAGAACTAGATTCACAGAGGCCAAGCCACTTACGTCTAACCCTTAGGCTTCATTGGCCTTCAGAAATCCCTGCTCAATTGCTGCCTAACCCTTTAAGTGCCTAATTTTCTGTTGTTAAAGTTCTTGTGGTGACTAAATTTTGGTAATCTGGCATATGCACACCTGCCTTAGCCCCAGCACCACCCAGCAGTTTGGTACTCCAGCAGGATTCTCAGATTAGGTGTTCACTTGCCCATCTCACCTTTGGATCCTAATCTGTAGGTCTGCTCTGAGCACACCTAAACCTGTAGTGATGCTTCCCACCATAACTTTTAGTTTAGTGTTTAGTGCACTCAACTTGTACGTGGGAAACCTGGATTGAATTTCCCTCTCTGCCTGATGTGGAGGTAGCGACTTGAATATGGGTCACCTACCTTTGAGAATGTGGTGACAGGTTATTTATGCTGAAGATAAAATAGCCTTTAGAGACTTCAAAATATCACTCTGAAGGAATGTTGAGGTCTAAACTAATCCCACATATGCTGTTCCTTGCAAGGGAGCACAAGCAATCCAATGTACTTGCCCTTCACTTGAGTATTTTGAATAAGACTTTATATATTCAAAACACTCTACAAACATTAACTAATTAATCTTCATAACACATGTTTGTGGAAGGTAAGTAAATATCAGCATTGACTATACTGAGGAACTAGGATAGAAAGAGGTCAACCAAGGCTACCCAAAAGCCAAAGCCAGAGGTAGGAGGAGTCAGGAGTGCATCATTTTAATCCTAAGTATGTGCTCTTCCAGTAGATCATAAGCTAGACATTTCCTGAAGTCTTCCAGTTAAAATATCCCTTCAAGCTAGTTCTCCTGTTTGAAACTGCATAACAACAGGGACCACGTCACATTTCAGTGGTGTTCTTTTCAGTTATAGTAGCAATAAAACCCAAAAAGTGGTTTGGGAGATGATTAGTTCCTGATTCATTAAGTTCCAAAGGGGCAGCTGTGTTAGTTTAGTTCAGCAAAACAAACAAGGAGTCCTGTGGCACTTTTAAAGGCTAACAAAAAATCCTGAAGTGGGATTTTCTCCCATGAAAGCTCATGTGATGACTATATTTGTTAGTCTTTAAAAGTGTCACAGGACTCCTTGTTTGATTTATCAAGGTCTTCAGTGCTTTCAGCTCCCACTGAAGCCACGTATACCTAATGAACACAATCTGTGTGACCCTTCATAGCCAGCTTTTCAAAGCTGTCATAAGCCAGGTCTGCATGATAGACCTGTCATTATAACTATGTTGCTCAAAAATCCACAGCCCTGAGCAGGGGTTAAAGTATAATTTGGGGGGCCCCAGAACCCTCCTAAACTGGCAGGCCGCCCTCATGCCAGGGGCCCCCCCTCATGCTAGTGCAGGCCCCCTTCAGCCACCCCAGCTACTCAGGGGTTAAAGCATAATTTGGGGGGCCCTGGAACCCTCCTACATTTCCAGGCCCCCCTCACGCAGGTCCAGACCAACCCTTATGCAGGTCCAGGCCCACAAACGCCTGTCCCCCACCCCAGCTACTGCCCTCCAGCACAGGTAGGCATTTGTGACCACTTCTGAGTACCATATGCATCGGTTATTACTTCGCTCCACCCCCCCCCCAGCTACACACACACCCAGGTACACATACCCAGCTACACAGGCCCCCGCCACCCACCTCCCAGCTACACATACACCTCACTCACTGCCAGCAGCACCCCCACCCTCAGGTACATATCCCTTCCCACTCACCTCCTGCTATACACACACAAACACACACACACCCTGCTATACACCCCCAGCTACACTAACACACACACACCCTATCCCACACAACCCCCAGCTACACTAACACACACCCAGTTATGTATACACACACACACACACATCATGCTCCACACAACCCCCAGCAGCTCTGCACCCCCCATCCCAGCTCTGCACCCCCTCACCCTAAAGCCCATCACCCAGCACCACCGCAGGACTCCCCCAGGCCCAGCTGAGGCCTTACCTCAGCTGTTTGCATGGTGGCTGACCGGCCTGAAGCTGCTTCCCAGCCACAAGCTGCTCCAGCCCTGCAGGGGAGAGATTTACAAACTCCCAGCCTATCACAGCTCTCTGCTGGTTGGGTTTAAGGTGGAGTCATCAGAACTCTGTGTTCCAGCTGCTGTAGCTATTTTAGGGGCCCCAGAACTCTGCATTCTAGTGTGTTCCTCTATTTTTAGGGGGGCCTGGAATGCTGCCTGCCTAAAAATAGGGGCCCTGGAACTGCGTTCTGGTGCGTTCCCCCTTACTTCAACCCTTGCGCCTGAGCAATGTACTTACATTGACTTAAACTCCCAAGTAGGCAGTGGGAGCACTTTTCCTGTTGACATGGAAACTGCCCTCTGAGCTGTGAGGAGCATCTTCACTAGAGCACTACAGTGGTGCAGCTGCACTAGCAGAGCTGAGTGACTTGTGCTTTGGTGAAGACAAACCCTTAGAAAGTGACTGATAAAATGGGCCAATTAAATAGTATGGAAGAATCATTTTTATCTGACTGGTAATTTTTGTAGTTGAGGAGATTATTAAGGAAGCTCCCAGATGGGTTTACTTATTTTGGCTTGATCATACATACTTCTGTGTAGTGTAAACTGGATGCAGTGATTTCTCTCTCTCTCTCTCTGTCTCTGTGTGTGTGTGTGTGTGTGTGTGTGTGTGTGTAAAAACGGTGGTTCCCAAACTTTTTAGTAACCCAACACACTGCAATGAGACAAACAATTCCATGGCACACCCACTTTTTTGACTGACTTGATTGCTCATAAATGTCACATTTACTTACAATTACTATGGTTACAGTCTTACTAAAGAGGTTTGTAACCTAGTACATAGAAGAAGCTAAAGAAGCATTAAATGCTTTAGTGTTTCAGGTCTACTGGGAAAAAAATACATGTTGTCTGAATTTTGCCCTTTGACCACCAGTGTTTAGAATGCTCACATTTTGAATTGAAAACCAATACCTTGCTTTTAATTTGATAATTAATTTTCCCTAGTTTTATGAGTTGTTGTTCTAGGTGGACAAAAAATTGTTTAAAATAGAACAATGTTTGTTTTACACTGATTTCCATTATCTTTGTACAAAAGTTCACAGCACGTTTGGACAGTTCTCATGGGACTCTGGTTGCAAACCACTGGTGCAAAAGGTGATTATACTGTTTCAGGACTTGGAGTACCTGTAATCCCTATACTCAGGACTTGTAAGGATTGTATCATAAAGCCTGCAAAACAGATAAGCAATGATGTTATTTCAAAGGTTTATTTGGGGTTACAGAGCTTTGGGCTTGCACTGCTCCATTTTCCACATCAACCTCTTCCTCACCTTCCACACCTTCTGTTCTTTCTGTTCATGTGCAGACACAGTGGTCTCAATGAATGTGATGCTTACACTGACTGGTGCAAGTTATTTGATGTACTTTAAGTGATAAGAGCACAAGAGAAGTTGCAGAGGAGGTAGCCAATGGAGCTGAAAATAGAGGAGTTTGAGGGGGAGTTTCAGAGAGTTTTTGTGGTGGATGTGTGGTTTTCTTTCTTCGACAAGAGTTAGGTGGGAAGGCTATGATAGCTACAGAGGTGGCATTGGCAGCAACCTGAAGAATGGAAAAGACAATGAAGGTAATTGAATATGGAAGCTGCGAGTACATACATTATTCTGGAGAAGGTATTTGAATAGTGCTTCATTTATATGAAGTCCTGCCAGCTAGATCTGATGAAAGAGAAACTCTGAGGTGTGGAGATGCTAGTAGAAACTATGGATGATGTAACAAGGGGCTTAAATGGATGAAGGAAGGAAGGAGATAGGAAGTTGAGAGTGAGAAAAACTCAAGGCTTGCAAATGCATGCTGGACGAAAGAAATGCGAAGGGTGACTGCTGTATAAATGTGACTATGAGAACAAAATAAAGGAAAATACTTGCTAATGAAGGAGAAATAGAGCGGAGGATCATATCCATTGAGTTGGAAAATGAAAGAGAAAGGCAGATGGTAACAGAAGATAGGATGCCAAGGAAGAAAAGGGGGGAAGAGACAATGGTGACAGCCAGACTCTGGATCCATAGAAGAATAGGCAATGACTCATAGATGATTATAAGTGAGAACTGAAAACAAGGGACTTGCAGTCAGATAGAAGAACAGAACAGGGAAGGCCTGAGAGTTGCACTGACACCAGGAAGAGGCAGGTTTGCTTGGCTTGATCCTCCTTCCTAAGAAGGACAGTCAGGCTTGTCCTCAGAGCTGATCTGGAGAACAGACGGTGTGCTGTCTGTTATGCTAAGACATGGGTTGGCAACCCACTACTCCCAAGCTGCATACAGCTCTTTAGCTGTTGCCTTGTGGCTCTGTGGCTGGAGAGCTGGGGCCAAAGTGGCAATTTAAATATCCTGCCCTACCATGCTCTCAGGCACTTGGGGCAGCCAGGGTGGGAGATAACCAGCAGCAGCTCAAAGCTGGACACTCCCCTGATCAAGCACAGGTAAGTGCTGTGCTGGGCAGGGGAGGGCCTCAGCAACTGGGTGTGGGCTTGAAAGACAGAGAATG
The DNA here is from genome assembly GCA_007922195.1 of Podocnemis expansa. Lineage (NCBI taxonomy): Eukaryota > Metazoa > Chordata > Testudines > Podocnemididae > Podocnemis > Podocnemis expansa. The sequence continues at coordinate 828,407 of ML682088.1, forward strand.
GGCTTGGGTGCTTCTGTAAGGGTGGGAGACTGCCAGCAGCCAGCTAAGCAGGGCTTGAGACCGGTGGGAGGGCTGCCATCCTGGGGAGGGGTGTGGCACTGGGAGGCCCGCTGCATGGGGCCAGGTACCAGTCAGCCAGCTGCATGGGAAGAGGGAGCTCTGGGAGGCGGGAGGGCCAGCTGCATAGGATGGAGGTGGGGGGCAGCAGGAAGGCCAGTTCCCTGGGCAAGCCTCCGGCAGGGCCAGCCACATGGGGAGTGGGGTCCATCGGGCTGGCCAGGGGTGTGGCATAGGGTGGTGGTCTTAGCAGGTAGGCAGCTTCCCTGGTAAAGAGGCCTCACACCACTGCTGCTTTGTGTTCCCCACGAGCACCAGCCAGAGGAGCAATGGAGAGCCGGAGTGCTGCCCAGCGGTAGCTAAGCTGGGCGCAGGGTGCAGGAGCTGAGGGAGGCTGCAGGGGGAAGGGAGAGTGGCAGGGAGTTTTCAGAGGGGTTGGGAGGAGGCTGCAGGGCTGGGGAAGTGGCAGGCTGTCTGCAGGCGTGAAGAGGGAGCACCTGGGAGTCTGCAGGAGGAGGCTGGGAAAGCAGTGGAGGGGGAGCTGGGAGGCAGCTGCAGGGATCAGGAGAGTGGCAGGGCGTCCGCAGGAGTGAAAAGGGAGTAGCAGAGTCTTCAGGGGAGGGGGCATGGGGGGCTGCAGGTGCCAGTAGAGTGGCAGGGAGTCTGCAGGGGTGAAGGGGAAGCAGGGGAATGCTGTAGGATAGGAAGTGGTCGGGGAGACTGAGCTGGAAGTCTGGGGCCCTGGTGGGGCTGCGGGGCACAAAAGTCAAGGATGAGAGTCCCCATCCTTGACTTTTGCATGGAGCTCTGGAATCACTAAGACCGCCCCTGTTGGGGGAAGGGGGGGCGGATAATGAAGAAAAGCAGTATGTTAAACTGCTGTGGTTAATTTTCCCTGACTTTGTGCCACTTAGTCTTTTAAATTAACTTAGATTTAAAAACAAAACAGAACAAAACCAACAAACAAAAATACCCACACTACTAGTTGCAAACATTAGTGCCCTGTTTGTTGGTTTTGGGAGGATTTTTAAATGCTAGTCTGTATGCCAGAGTTTTGTGAAATCCAAACCTTTAATTCTTTGGAATTGGAAAACACCAAAGGTAGTGCTCTACCTTGAAGAAATCTATAAATTTAGTGTAAGGTTTATCAGAACCATTATGAAGAAGGATAAATATTGTTAATTTTATTTCTCGGGCTCACCTTTATTCATAGTCTTAAATTGCTATTATCTTTGTACTATTACTGAACTTCAGAATATTCTTGGGGCCATGTGTTCTTTCACTGTAAGGTTGCTCTTGGCTCTGGTGGTGTACTCAGCTTATGTTAGGGAAGATGAGTTATGGCAAAGAAAATTGAAACTGATCTAAGAGGAAAAAGCCAAGGCCACATCGGCTAAACACAGGTTTTATTTATTTTTTTTTTTTTTAAAGGGAAGCTGTATAAAGGAAGAGTACTTAGTGAAAATTATGTCTCAAATATTTCAATTTAGTGACAGAATTTTTTGAGCAAGATTCTAATGAAACTGGACACTTTTATGGGTAGCAAGAATATAGAAAGAAGTTGTAATTTATGCTAAAAGAATTTGTTAAAGAGGGGATGTTCAACCTCCATGCTTCAAGGAACAATCTAATTTGTACATACTGGAGGTTGTTTGAGGAGATTACCCCACATCTTTGTCCTGCATACATCTTTCTCCTGTACATCTGGTTCTGGGTCAAGGCAGAGACAGGACACTGGTGTTATTGCCGAATGCTTTTTTTCAGTTCTTTGTGTACCCAAAGACCACTTTATATCTAATAAGTAATATATTTTAATTACTTTTTGTATGAGAGGGCCCTCAAGTGTCTTTGAAAATGCAGTGTATATAACATTGAATATTAAATTAAGAATTACATTGACAAAGCTAAAATGCAGTCAGTGCTTTGTGTGTAAGACTATGACATTTTTTTATTTTTTCTAGTACCGAAGGTAATTCTTCCTCTCTTCTCCCCTGTTCCCTCCCAAGAATTAGAGCTCACTTTTATTGCTAAATGTTAACTAAAAGTAACTTCTAACTGATGATTTACTGCAAAAAAGCCTTCATTCTGCACTTTGTCATCAGCCAATCAGTCTTCAGTAACAGTCTAAAAGCTATATATTTTAAAAAGTGAACTGTAATTAAAACACATCATACATTGTTAAAATGTATATGTAAGATGATGCTGGCATCAATAAACATTGTTTTTTGCTATTAAAAATTAATATGCATCTTTGTTCTGTTATTCAGTTTCTTAACTAGGAGGCAGCACCCCTTGTGGCTCTCAAATCATTTGGTTATTGAAGGAATTTTAAAAATGGCTCTTTGTATCTTTTGGGTTGCCAACCTCTGTGCTAAGATATGGGCTGTGGACCTGAGGCTGAAGATGATCCTAACAGGAGAAAAATAATCCCCCCGCTTTTTTCATGTGGAAACAAACAATAATAGCTAGATTCTTGCTTGGACACATCAAGGGAGACTAAGCCACACTGGGGAAGACACTTAATCTTCAGTGGGATTCTGCCCATAATGGAGGACTGAACAATTGATTTCTAGCCTGAGGTTGGACTTGACACAACTGATTAAAAGAGTTTTAAACTAAGAACGTAGGAGAGATGGTTGGAAGATGCTCATGCAATCTCTAAGCTTGATTCTAATAGTGTGCTGGAAGAAAATAAAGTGAAAGAGGATAGAGCAATGGAGAAAATAAAAACAGAGGGTAGGCGAATTGGCAGCAAAAGGAAATACAGTCCCAATAACAGTAAAGGTCAGGTAAGCAGCACTGTCAGTAAAGTGACTGTATCTAATCTGTTGAGGAATCTGGGTAAGGGCAAACAGAAACAACTAAGATTTCTGTATACCAATGCAAGGAGTCAGGGCTACAAAACAGGAATGAGAACTACCTTTGCAAAAATGAAACTGGATATTATAGGGATAATGGAAACATGCTGGACTAGTAGTCATGGCTGGTATACAGGTATTGATGGGTAAGTGCTGTTCAGAAAAGACAGAAATAGATGGTTATGTTGTGGAGTAGCAGTGTATATTGAGTGACAAAGTAGACTATAAAGAAATTAGAAGCCATGGAATGAATTAAATGAACCTGTTTGAGTCAAAATCACTTTGTGGAAGAAAGGTAACAGACGATCCACTGGGACAGTGAATAGAGTCTGCTAAGGAACACCAGCATCTAGTTTGGATATGGATAGAGATTTATATTATTATTAATGAAATAAATATGCCTGGGAATTGTATATCGTAGGAGGTTATCTTTCCAGATATTGAATGGAGGGCCCAGATATTCCTGGATGTGGTAGCCAACAGAATTCCTTGCCAAACAGCCTCTGAACCAACAGCAGGTGATGCCATCTTCAAATGTAATAGCAAGGATCTCACAGAAGACCTGGTTCTAGCAGACAGCCTTGGTTTGACTGACCATGAGTTAATGCAATTTAAACTAATTGGAAGGATAAGAAAATACATCTGCAACTAGGGTCTTTGATTGTAAAAGAGCAAATATTCATAGAATCATAGGGTTGGAAGGGATCTCGAGGTCATCTAGTCCAACCCCCTGCCAGAGGCAGGACCACTCCCACTAAACCATCCCAGTCATGGTTTTGTCCAGCTGGGCCTTAAACACCTCCAAAGATGGAGATTCCACCACCTCCCTAGGCAGCTCATTCCAATGCTTCACCACTCGCCTAGTAAAAAAGTTTTTCCTAATATCCATCCTCGACTTCCCTAACTGTAACTTGAGACCATTGCTCCTCATTCTGTCCTCTGTTACTACTGAAAATAGTCGAGCTCCATCCTCCTTGGAGCATCCCTTCAAGTAGCTGAAGGTTGCTATCAAATCCCCCCTCAATCTTCTGTTCTGCAGACTAAATAAGCCCAATGCTTTCAGTCTTTCCTCACAGGGCTTGTGCTCCAGCCCTTTAATCATTTTGGTTGCCCTTCGCTGAACTCTCTCTAGCATGTTCCTGTCTTTTTTGTAGTGGGGAGCCTAAAACTGAACACAGTATTCTAGATGTGGCCTCACCAGTGCAGAATAGAGGGGAATGATCCCATCCCTTGACCTGCTGGTAACACTTCTTTTGATGCAGCCCAGTATGCCATTGGCCTTTTTGGCAGCAAGAGCACACTGCTGACTCATATCTAGCTTCCCATCCACCATGACCCCCAGGACCTTTTCTACACTGCTGCTACTTAGCTGAATGTTCCCCAGCCTGTAGCAGTGTATGGGGTTTTTCCGTCCCAAGTGCAGGATTTTACAATTGTCCTTATTGAACCTCATAAGATTTCCATTGGCCCACTGTTCCAATTTATCTAGGTCTCCCTGAATCCTGTCCTTGCCCTCCAACGTGTCTACTGGTCCTCTCAGCTTGGTGTCATCCGCAAACTTACTGAGAGTGCAGTCTATTCCATTATCCAGATCATTGATGAAAATGTTGAACAGAACCAGCCCCAGG